>VZTU01035581.1:0-63271 GCA_013400835.1 Zapornia atra | reverse complement strand
ACACTTACTGATCAACTACTTTGGAACTTATTAGCCAGTTTAATCAACTTTGCCAGAAGCATAGTACCTACAAATTCAATGAAAACAGGAAACCAATGAGACATTAAAAGGCCCTATTATTACCTTTGCACTAAGTGGAAAAGGCTGCAGCACAAACTCATGCCTTATCAGACAATCCACAAAGATCAGCTAAAAGGTATTTTTCCTTGAGGAAAAAAAATAATGCAAAAGTAGTATAGCAATAACATAAACCCATAAACTAGCAGTTTCTTAAGCTATTTGTAGACAGTGAGCTTAGATTTTTCTTTATGGCAGTGGGCAAGTCCACAATCTATTTTGAATCCAATTACTTTTAGAAAAATGTCCAAAGCAGCAATCAAGACTGATACACGTCAGAGGGGCTTGGCAGGCAGGAAACTTACAGAGAAACAAACCAAGATACAAGACTGATGTGGGTGCACATTAAGATTTTCCGTCTATTTTTTTATAAATTAATATGAAAAAATTAAATAGAATTGACAGAAAAGTAAACCCCAAGTGATTTAACATATACTTGGAGAAAGATGGATTTCTAGGAGAAATCCTGCCTTCCTTCCTACAGCAATATCAGACATTTTCTCCTAGTATTTCCTCTATATTTTCCAAGTCATCTGTTGATTTTGTAAGAAAAGGTAATCTAATAGCATCATTTGTAGTTAGTCCACATCCTAAGACAGTTGCACCTACTTTTTGTGACAGATCTTACCTTGCCTCACCATTCTGTCCCAAGATTCTTTAAGAGTTTAACCACTCTACATAAAAAAAAACCTTAAAAATAAACCTCTAGATTTTCCTGTTCCACAGATATGTTTAGAAATAACATAAGTTCAGGTTTTAGCCTATATACTGGAGAGCTCTATGTCTACGTTTCTGCTGCAGTGCTTGATAAAACAATGGCAGTGGTTGAACAGTGGCCTGACCAAGGAGCAGGGTAAGAACTCAGACCCAGAGCTTTGGGAGCATCCATAGGGTAGCTCACAGCAACTCTTCCACCTCACACTCATTCCCACAACAGCTCAGAAACAGGAGGAAAGTGGCTCTAAAGTTATAATGCACATACAGCAGCATACTTTTTACAAAAATTATTATAAACTGAACATAAAGTCTTCCTGTATATTCCTGTCTAGAACAGGTAACATAACACAAATGGCTATCTTAAGGTCTAAACGTTTATCCAAACTTCACAGTGAGCCTGAGGTTCTCTAACAGTTCATTATCATTATATATGGAGTGTCATAACTTTTCTTTTTTTTAAATAGCCATCCTACAAAGGAGTCATTTACTATTATCATCTTGAAAGAATTGCATTTAAGCAAATCCTTTCTTGATAGGTTCACTGATCAGCACATTTTTCTGCATCATCCAGAGTGTTTGACTTGCTATAATCTTACTTCTGTCATTAAAACATAGTTTTGTGCCAGTTTGTAGAAGAGTCTTAAAAACTTTCTACTGACTGTTCTTAGAGACTGTGATGTAAAAGTTTTGATCCTGTCTTTTTATGATGAAAATTTCAGGGGAAAAAAAAAAAAAAGCTTTATGTTTTAATCTGAGAGATGGTACAGTTTTCAGCCATTATAAGATTCCAAAATGGCAATTTAATGCAGAATTCCTTAAACTTTTTTTTTTTTTTGTGCTTTATATTCTTCTGTTTAGAGAAGCAAAGGTAAATTGGCTCAGTGGCTTAGCAGGTTGGGGCCCTTAAGTTAAACTTGTTTTTTCCTGGGCCCTGCATCAGGGGAAATACCATAGGAATTAATAAACACCAGGAATTAAAACTTCTTGCTTTTGATTCACAAGCTATTTACTTGTAGCTTTACTATCCAAGAGAAACAATCAGTGCTACTGTATGCCATGATTTCTAAAACATTTCTGTGTTTTTTTAAGGAAAATACCAAAGACCTAACATTTAAACTGAGAAAGTAACTATGTCAGTGTATATTGGCTTTTATTGCAGTAAATAAGAATGGTGTATCACGTTTAGTGTGGTTGTATATCATGCAGTGCAGAAGCCATAAACACACTCCTTTTGGAAACCGGAAAGGGCAGTGTCTTGAACCGTGAACAAAAAGAAAAAAGCTTGATGGGAGCTTAATTGCAATGAAACACAGCTATTCCATGAAATCCTCTATTTTGCATAGGTTCAGAACAAATGAAGAACAAGTCAAAATTAGAGAAAAGATTAAAAATGCACTTTACCTTAAGAAAAAGCCCAAGAGGAAGTATTCAATAATATGACATGGTAGCATAATCTAAAAATGCTGATAAGCACATAGCAAAACCAAGCCACAGACTTTGTCTAAGCAAAATAAACTTTTAGTCTGTACAAGTTAAGTAGATTTCTTTTCCTCCCACTTGGTAAAAGGAATATAGCTGAATTTCAATAACTGTCCTGAATACCATTCTTGAAACGAGTTTGTTCTGCAAGACCATCAATTTAGAAAATTAATGGTAACAAGTGACATACTGCCAAGGGAAAACACCCCTAAATCAGCATACCTTCATAATCTGTACCTGACAATCGTGAGAAAGTAAGGTGAGGAACTCCCTGTATCGTTCATGTTTACTTTTAGCTATTTTGGAATATTTCCAGCTGGGAATCTGCAGAATTTTTGAAAAAGCAGAAATTCTGACTTGTTACCATGTAATGCTAAGCTAGCTGACCTATCACTCACCCAGGAAAATCTGATTCATGAAGCTTTTGATAATTAATTATATTTGCTCTTTAACTTATGTCACTCGCTCCATGTCTGTATCAAGTCTTGTTAAATAAACCTCCTTTTGCTGTTTTGATGAAGATCAGTTTGAACTAAAGGCAAGAGAAAATATATCCTATAATTATACTTCCCTTGCCTAAGCTTTACCATTGCTTGTCTTCTGATTGAGGGTGTTAAAAAAAACCCAAACAAACAACTAAAAACTTCAGGCTTTCTTGCTTGTTTTGTCAGTTGTTTGGGTTTTCAGTATTTTTTCACTAAAGGAAAAATGGTAATATGTTCTGACTATAGGTTTTCAACCTGAAAAATGGAGGAAATGGGGTGATTCAAATGCTTCCTACTTACTCATCTCATTAAAAATAAGCACTGGCCCAGTAAAGGTCATTGCTATCTAACGCAGTCTTCCATTTGCTCTGGACACATAAAATTTCTGACTCCCTTGCATCTTCCCACCCCTCATAACTCTTCTCTCAACTACAAGTTGCTATCCTTACCCAAATGAAGTCATCAATAATTTTGTCACTGAACTCAATGAAGTTAGGATTTCTCTTCTTGCCTTCTCTTTAACAGGACAATACAGCCTCCAAACAGAACACCCTCTGTGCTTCCACTATATCTGACTCACTAATTTTTTTTGCCCTCAATCACAAAAAGCAAAGCTTCATTGCATACAGTATCAAAACTGGGGGTAGGAAGGTTAGGGGGGTGACACCTCCAGGAGAGAGAAAGAAAAAGCCACTTCCTGAGGAAACCTCATCTTTGTTTTCCTTTCAACTGCACTCCCTAGCAAACACCATAAAAGCATAATGGAATAAAAGCCAGAATCACAAATAAAAGCTCTACAGCGACATCTATTCCTCATACAACTGTAGATGTAGATACTAACCACATATGCTTGGATATATTACATTTTCATGGGAACAGTACGTGCTTACTCTTTTCTGAATTCCTGGCTTCAGCTTTGGGGATTTCTGTGTTTTATTTCCTTTTTTTTGCTTTCTATTTTACCTCATCTATTCTGCAATGCCCAGCAAAATTACCATGTACTTAGTATATATGTTTGTTTTCTTGTGGTGTTGCTTCCATTGTTTGTCTGAACTCATGAATCAACAGACACAGCCTGACAAACTTTAGAGAAATGTTTCACAGCATGAGTTGAAGGCAAATATCACTATTGCTTCTAATTTACTGTCAAACCAGAAAAAAAACCCACCCCAACAATCTATTCAAAAGGCAATGATTTACACCATCTTAAATAATACTCTTCTATATATGAAACCAGTGTAGTTTGGAACATCTACACATCAAAAAAAATTATACTGACATGACAAATACCATCATTTTCACATTAAGAGCAAAAATATTACTTTTCTTATCATCCAAAGTGATACAAGCAATGTTAAGACTAGTTCCTCGAAAGGCTGATCTTGTTCTCACTTTGAATGACAAATGAATTTTGGGGAGTTCAACCTAGATGTTATAGGAAGCTAAAAGAGTAGATCAAACCTTGTATAATACGGATTATTTCTAGCATGAAGAACAGTTTAGTATGAGGTTCCAGAGTAGAAATTTCAATTCACTATGAGAGGATGCACTCTCTATACTCTGTGTGTTCCTCCTACTCCACCACCAGCTTTTTCTCCCAGTCATAAGCAGCAGTAGTAATTAAAATTATCTTACATTCCTAGATACTGGACAATTTGGTTCATGGAAACAGCCTGCTTATTAGAAACTTCATCTGGACCATGCTCTGTCAAGATTACAAACAAGATCTGTAAATACAACAGAAGTAAAATGGACCTCAAAGAGGAGGAAAATATAGATACTAGTTTCCTGTGGACATCATCTGACAGAGGTGTCCTATCAGCCTAGATAGCAAAGCTCTAAGATGAAGATAGATAAGAGGCAGACACCTTTCTCAGCTTCCCGAATGCTAGTTTATACAGCCATTCATTTAGTTCCTGGGAATTCTGTTTGGCCTTTTACCCCATGCACCCTCTGGAAGGTTTAGGGATGCATTTGCCCTACTAGAAGTGACGACAAAGTATGTACATACAACATGCTCACTGGTTTTGGACCCAGCCCCACAAGAGCTACTTCACTACTACCACCTGGGAACTCCAGAGTAAGGCTCGACTTCAGCAACTCTTCATACAGAGAAGAGGTTTTCATATACAAAGGGCCTTTAAAAAAGACAGAATTACAATTCCCACTTTGGAAGAGCACTGGATCCTCTTATGCATTTTAATGCCAGCACAGTTCAGTCAGGTCAGAACTTGCTGCAGCAAAGATGCCTACTAGCAGCAGTATGTTTTACTTTCACATGAGAATCACTTAGAGGTACATATTCTGTTTTCTCCTTCCCCCCACCTCCACTTACAACTGTCAACCTTATTGCTGAATGTTCCATACAAACAAGATCCAATGTGAGTACGAGAAAGAATACTATTGCCCTCCAGAAATATCAGGGTCGATCTTAACCAGAAAAGCTTCTGTGAAACTGTGAAGGCCACAAAGCAAGATGGCAGGGGTCGGAGCAACCCCCTGCTCTGATTTACACTGTTAGGGTACTTGGACTCCTGAGCCAATATGGTTCAACTCTGAGATTTCCTGACCGGAGCTAGTTTATATGGGAGTAAGTTAAACATTTTTAATCCCTATATAATAAACAGTCTTTGGAACTAATCATTACTGTTTTCCTGAGGGGCTTTCAGCCAGTTCAATACAAAATGTTAGTACCTGGCATTTTGCGTACAAGAGGGTTTAAAACGCACCCCCCAACCTATTGAGATATCTACACCAAAAATCATTTTTTCTTAATGGCACAGTAACTGCCATAGGAACATATTGTAACTGTCAGTTACAAACCACTGACACCAGATTTAACCTCCTACACAAATACGTATTGCAACTGCTGTTTTACCAGACAAGACATAACTATCCAGCTAGCAAGAGAAAAACATTTAGTCTCTTAATTGCTTTCTGTACAAACTGTATAATTAAAGTTTTGTTCTGTAATTTGGTAATGAAAACAAACAAAACTATTTGTAATCCAAAAAAACCAAACAGGATAAAACCAAAGGAGGAATGAAGGAAATGGAGGAGGGGGAAGGAAAAGAATGCAGTGTTTTAATGTATTTTTCATTGACAATGATACTTGGACATGAGCTCTCTTCAGCCTGTTCTGGAAAGAGCACGATAACCAGCACTCACTGTCAGTATTTTCATAAGATGCAGCACAAATACCTAAGGCCGTGAAACATCCCAGTATGCTTTTTCTAATTCTCCTTCTCACTGCAGTCAGTAAGAGCACTCAAAACTGGATTTGGGATCCAAAAACCAGAGCCACTCTTTAGACACGCAAAAAGCTCTTTACGTTTATTGGTGGAGCTACCTCAGGTGGGAGGGCACCAGGGGCAATCCTTGCTAGCAGGGTGTGAGTAACATCACAGCACCCAACATGCTTAAAACAAGGATCAAAAGTGCCGAGACAGAAGAGAAGAGACGATCACCCAGGCCTGCAGGACAGCACAGATGTACCTCAGTCAGCAGCCCCCAGATGCTGACTCCAGCTCACCCTCCTTTCCAAAACATAGCATTCAGTCCTGCTGCAGTGAAGGCGGCAGTAAGACTACCACCAACCGCCTTGGAAAACCACTTTATTTTTGTGCCCCCCACCCTCCCAAATTATTCCAGTATATGGCCTGTTTAACTATTTCCAGACTAACACGTCTGTTCAATATTTTTTTATACCTTTGGCAATTTCACCTCAATACCAGAGATTGCATTTAGCCAGCAACACCAGTTGCCAAAGCAGCACTTTAACACCCTTTTCAGGAGTAAAGGGAGCAACACGGAGATATTCACGTCACAGTAAGCAGAGAACAAAGTGAATTGAACTGAAACGCATCCATTTTAAAAATCACCAGTGGGCAATGATCAGTTTTATTGGTATGGAACTGGAACCGCATTTCCAAAGCTGAATAAGTGCTAAGCACATTTACACAAGTGAAGTGCAACCATATGTGACTTCAAACAAACTGTGCTGGTTATGAGAGAAAGCTTCATACTTTATTGTTTAGAAAATATGACTTAACTTTTTTCCCTCAAGGCAAATTTTTACCATTGGGGGTGGGGAGTGAAGGGACAAGAGATGTTTTTTAAATGGAAATGTAAGTTCATTTTGACTTCTTATTGTACCTGCATAATAAGATGAAAAATTGTAAAACAAATTGCTTAGCTGGCTTTACTGTTCATTATGTGCTTCTCTGCATAACATTTTGTAACCCTAGATTAACAGCTTAAAATATGGCAAACATTATCTTTGTATAAGACGTAACACTGGTAAAATCGGAATGGGTAAGAATTATAGCCCCCTGACCATTCTCTTTTACTTGGATCTTTTTCTCATTAATAACTTGCTTGAGCCTTATTTTTTTTAAGAAAGAAGCACACCATATTTTAGAGACTAATAAAATATCAAATAATACCTTACTTCTCCAATTGTCTCACTGGTGTAAGAACTGACCTCACAGAAGCAGGAAAAAGGCTCAACAGAAGACCTGGGAAAAAAAAAAAAGATAAAAATTCCTGAAAAAACACAATAAATTTAAAACTAAGAAACTTAAAACCTTAACTTACAACTTAAAAAAATTAAAATTTACAAGTAAGAAAAAATTAACTGGAAGTCTCTTTAAATTGAAATATATGTGAAATAAATAGGGAATTGGAGAGTTATCTGGGTTCCATGGCACTACTACACATTAGAGAGTAGACACAGTATTACCACCTTTGGTTCAAGAGGGCAAAACATTAAAATATTTAAAATGCAGGATAGAGAAGCGTGCCAGTGTGGTTTTGTTTGATTTTTCTTTTGGGGGGAGTGGGGAGGGGAAGGGACTGTGTACAGAGGAAAGGCAATTTATAAAATCACCTGATTTTACTAATCTTATTAATAAGAGCTTAAATAACTCAGCAATGAGCAAATACATTTTGCAAATAGCTATTAACACTACTGATTTTTCATGAAAAAAATTAAATAACCACAAACTGAAAACTAGGACAGCAGCAGCATGGGAAAGAAGTAGGATGGGATTAGGGTCTAATACTGAAGTCTTAAGCTCATTCTCCTTCCAGATGGACAGCATTTTCATCACAGAAGGAGAAATTTTCTCATGTTGTAATATTTTTCCATTACTCTTCTATGGCAAACTATTGTCCAGAAATGGCTAAAACACTTTAACAGCACTTCTGCAAGCAAGAAAGAGTAGGGCCATTACTGAAGAAATCCTATAGTTTCATGAGGGTTGCAGGATCAAGCTACGAATAGAGAACTCTACCATACCTAAAATAAAATAAATTTTTTTTTTTTAAAAAGGGTGAGGAAGAAAAAAAAGTCAAAGTCTGGCATGTTGAAGTTGATGACAGAAATCCTATAGGATTTTAATCGAATTTTAATCGAATTTACTAATAGTAGTTTAAAACGCTGTCGCAGTATTATGATGTGTCAGAAGCTTATGTTTCTTGTCCTCACTTTGAATGTTCACTGGTCTTCTTTGAGATGTCTGAAGATTAAACTAAACCCTACTAAGTCATTCCACATTATTTGGCTTGGTACAAGAAATGGTAGTATAAATACTGACTATAATACACGTAGTACATATGCAAAGGTGCTGCCACAGAAATACAGATTCAGGATGTCATGAACCAAATTAATTTTTCAGTTTTTCATTTATCAGTGCTATATGATGAGAACAACTGGAGAGTCATTTCAATGAGGTAAATTTGACGCTGAAACTGTTTAGAAACTAACTTAACTATTGGAGCCAAAGGACAGAACAACATAGCCTGATGTCCTTAGTTCCTTGCTGATGTCTCAGTGGGAGAAGCACCATACCAAAAAGGATAAGGGACGTGGCTCAATGCAAGGGTAACGGCTGTAAAAATAGCACCTGTGTTTATGCTCACCAAGGAAACACAATGCTGCTTTGGTGCTTTCAGACTTTAAATGGTCAGAGTCAAAAGTTTAGACATCAGCACTTCCACCCTAAACAGTGCTTCATCGTGGAGGTGTTCACTGAAGCCAGGGTAAGAGGGGGATTCAGTTCCTCGGGGTAATAACTCTGCTAGCTATTGTTGCAACTTCCAGAAGCTATGAGCTATTTATGATTAGATATTGATAAACAAAATGCAGATGCCTAAAATAATTACTTCAACCCCCAATCACTTGCAGTAAAATAGGAAGTGTGTTAATGACCTTAAAATAGTGAGGCTGTTACCACAAAAATAATTATAGGACTACAAATCCAATAATCTTCACTCTGTTCACAATGGAGCTTTGCTTAACAGAGACACAGATAGGTCTTCACTTCAGATTTTATTATTGTGGAAACGGACGGGACATGTTCGGTAAGCACACAGGGTCAGGAAATAGTTTCATCTCACATCCACCATAAGTTGTACCAAAGAACACACAGTCTGGGGTTAAATTAGATACTGAAAGTAGCTTAAACAACTGGCAGTGAGATCTGCTGCTGCAGTCTGAGCCTTTCTGTGTCTCTAAGCAGTGAATTAAATAATAATTTGCTTATATCATTTATTATCACCCATAATAATATTGTCAGCTTTCAGCTACACGGGCCTGGACTAAAAGACATAGCTGACAACGAACACATTTATTGATCTATCATATTTTATGCATTTTCTTCGGTTTGTATACAGTATGATGAGTTTACAGTGATAAGGAAGAGGGTAATGTAATGGTAGGACAGTGACATAAGAAGCATTTCAGTTCCTTGTGCTCAGAAAGTAAGCAACTGCAGTATCTGTGTTAGTCAGCAAACTTCTGGAAGGCTTCAGAGAAAGAGAAAAACAATACAAAGTTTGTAAAACTATCACACACTATTTTCTCAACCGAATATGAGCATACTGAACATATGTATCACTTTCACTTTACTTTTCACATCAGATCAAATTACCACCATGTGAATTCCTAATGTTTTGTCATGAATCTAGTCTTTCTTTTGCAGATCATCATCTACATTAGCCACACAGACTTAAAAATTAATCAGAGTAGCTAAGCTGATCATTATTGTTATTATTAACCAAGCTTACATTTGTTGATCTATACTGGTGCTGACTAGCTTGGGCTCCAATTTAGCAGCAACAGATCCCTTTGTCTATGGTGATGGATCAAAGGTCAGACTAACTCCAACCATGTGGAGCCTAATGATAGCTAAGGGAGACCCATGATGGATATAAAAATAGAACTAAAGATAAAGACTTTAATCACAAGTGACAAATTACATTTTTGATGTGTCAAGTTCAATATTAATTATTTTCAGCTGCTCTGCTTTTTCTTTTGTGTTAAGGGAACTACAGCAATCTGCTGACATGCATGGAAAAGTTCAGGTGCAAAATGACCTCAGTTCAGTTAGCAGATTTACAGGAAACCATATACTATCCTTCGAGCATTTAAGTACTACGGCCTGTGGAAATTCTGAGGCCTGTAAAAAAAAGTATAAGTCTGGAGAATGATACTGCTCTTTTTCTCAATGGCAGAATAAGCTAAATCTTCTGCTTGGTTGTGGATTATGGACTGACATAAAGCAAACAAAACTAAACAACCGTGCTCTGCTGGCAAAGGATCAAAAGTTGTCTGGAGAAATGATATTTCTAATTAAATAATTTTGCCACAAATTAAAAACATGAAAGAAGCCCTAATTTCTTTTCCAGTTTTCCAACTATGACATTCCTTCAATACCACCCTGAGCCTTCCATTCCTTTACAAAAACAAAGACATGCATTTGGTGCATTTTTTTTTGCCTCTTCATGAATCCATTGCTTACTGGTGCTTTGGAAAACCTCTTTTATGCACAGTAGAAAGCTAACTAGGCTACAAAAATTAACATATCCAGAAATTCTTCAACAATAAGAAGAAAAATGAGTAACAGTCTAGAAGTTTAAAAGGCAACTGAGGTGTGCAACTTGATCAAACCTGAGCTAACAGTTTTTCTTCCTTGACCTTTAAACAGAAATGTAAATATTTTATGGTCGCTTAATAAAAATAATGATATTTAATCTTTTGGCCATGATGAACTAATAGCAAAAGTAATTAGGGAGGAACACCGTGGCATTTCAAATAACCAGTTATATGCAGAATCTGTAAAAGCCTTCCTTAACAAAATACAAACCAACTCAAAAGATATGGTGGTCACAAATGAACTCTGAAAACATTCTTAAAACAGTGATATCTGTCTATGATTATTAGCCTTGGATCTTTTATATAAAAAATATCTGGAATCACTGAATTGTGACTACTGGAGACAGTAATGATATGAAAAAGGAGGCCTCAGATTTAAAAAGAAAGGAAAAAAAAAAAAAAAAAGGAAAGCAAGAAAAAGCAACCCTAATTTTAAACAAAATTAGGTCAGGTATAAACTTTGTGGCAGAGATCTACCAGAAAAAAACAAAAGCCACAGGCTTCACCACTGCCCAGCACTATGAAAGCCATTCTACACTGGGGAAAAGGCCAAAGTAGAGAACCGTTCTGTTAATAGGAGACAAATGAAAGGGCCAATTGGGCAGGCCTGAAGCACATCTATTTATTTTCCTGCTATAAAAAGGTATTTCTGGAGATAAGGAAGCATTTTGTGAAGTGAAAGAACCCCACTCATCCATGGGGTGAATGATTTCAATCCTTCATCTCAACCAATAGCTTCCAGCACTGGGATGCAGATGTTACCAATGAAAGAAAGGAAGAAAACAGGAGATTCGTTCAAACATCTTTTATCTATTAAGCAGAAGGACTGTGTTAAAGCTCAAACTCTCTGCTTTCTGGCTAAGAGCTGAACACCAAAACTGCAGTGGCTAATGAAGTGGCAGACAGAGAAAGGAAGGATTTGTAGCCTGCCGAGGGGGATGAAAGCAGCTTGCACCACAGGATCAGCAGCAGCTGAAATCTAGCCTTGCTGTCTAGCAGGGTCTGACAGTCCCAGACTGCAAGTTGTTCTTGTAGAAGACAGGGAGTAAAACTGAGGGTCTTCAGGAAAGCTGCATCAATGGACAGCGTTATGAAATAGTTATAGGCATGTTACTGCATTTGTGCCTTTCAGTAGTGGGTGTTTGGGGCTGGGATCTTTTTTGCTTGTTTGTGGTTTTTTTGGGGTCCCTTTGATAAAAGACAATTTATAAACAGAGAAAATGAGATTGTTTAATCTCATTCAATTTAAACTCAGGGAGTTTAATTAAATTCATGAAGGTTTATAGCTGGGACTTCAACCCACTATTTATTAGTTCCTCTTTTAAACTGAAGCCTGATCCCTCCTTATTATCAATCAAGTTCTGGCTAAAGGGGTTACACAGAAATAACAGAGATATGCCAGCTGATGAAAAGACACTCACAACACTCTATTCTCTGGTTTACACTGATTGATTCCACTACTGACCTGAGAGAAACCCATATGTATTCACAACATGATAGGGTATAAATTATTTCTTCAGTTGTATTCAAAAGCAATCAAAGTAAATTGTCTTTTTCTCAGCATTACCTGACTAGCATTCATGAAGAGAGTGCATGGAGTCATAAACTGGATATAAATGAGTCATCACGCTTTATTGCATTAATGTGTGCATGTTTTCAGGGACTGACCTTTGGGCTGACCTGTCAGAGGTATAGCCAAGCCATCATCCTCTGACAGGCCTTTACTGAGGGAGAAAAATCTTTGTAATAGCACAGAGGAATTTACTAATCTGACATCTAGTTTAGCAGATTAATCTTGGATTTTCTTTGATCATGCCTGGCAACAATGTGCAGCAAGTCAAACCAATCAACAATCATTAATTAAAAGCACAATGAAGAGCAGAGGCTATTTAGTTATGAATGGCACACACTGACTGAATATTATGAGTTCCCAGATGAAAGCAACATTTCCTAAATGACACAGATCGGTACCAGATAAGCTTCAAGAAAGTTGCACCATGTAAGAGGGAACCCTGAAAGAATGTTATCACAATCTAGAGGAAAAAAAAGGAAAAGAAAACTGTAAAGCTGCCTTTGGGACTCATGTGAACCAAAGCCTGCACTGAGAACCATCCAATTAGGCTTATAAACAGCCTAATGCAAACCCTTCAGCAAGCACTTATGCATTCCCTGCAAACACTAGCTAGGGTTTTAAAATTCAAGTCTCTCAAAACAGGTAAATCAAAAACAATGACCCTGTTAATCTGTCTTTGCCTTTCGTAATGTTAGGTGCTACAGCACTGCTCACAACATAGAAAGTTATCTCAAATGTGTAGGCCCGGATGCTTAGATGGTGCAACCATGAAATCCTGATTTCATGTACTGAAATCAGGAGAGCTTCATTTCTTTATGTGACTACAAGTGTGACCTCAGATGTTCTGATACTGAATTTTTAATTTCTTGTGTTATGTAATGCAGAGAGTAGAGAACGTAGTTGAAAATCTGTTACTCTTATAAAAGAAGATGAAGTACTATCTGGCTGCACCTTTGTGATTGTAAATCAGACCTATGTTCCTACCTGTGTGACATTATAAGGAGTGACTAAGCGTTAATTACTCTGGGAAATGAAGTGAATATAAAACAAAGTGAAATGCTTAAGGGCATTTTGTTTTAATAGAAAAAGTATAAGGAAGTCACAGGCATGTACCAGCTTAAAATTTTATTACTTAAATAGTTGCATAATTACATATTGAGAGAAACTGTTTGATAAAAAAACCCCTCTAACATTGGCACAGTTTCTTGTGCTGTTCTAATACTAAAAGGGATATTTATGGCCAAATTGAAGCAGGTATTGTAAAAGTACAAGGTATTTCTTATTAACAATATTTAAGGATTTCCTTAGAGCTGCTTATCAGCTGGGAGCACGGAGGTGATTGGTGAACAACCTCCGGAGTGTTGAGAGCAATGAAACTGCCTAGTAGATGGGGGGCACTCTGGCACTGTCAAAATTGCAAAGCATTCACAAAGCCAAAACCCAAAAGCAGTAATGAGACTAACGTCTATAAAGAGGAAATTTTTAATAGTCCATGGCTCTCCAGCAGCAGAGAACTGGCTAACAGAGCCAATGGTCAAACCAAAAGCAACAATGAGGTACACGTTTCAAAACTGTTTCTAAAACCTCACAGCAGAAGTTCAACAGCCATCATTTTAAATTAAGGTTTAGCATTATATATATGTGTGTGTGTGTGCATTACAGCTGGAACAGAAGACCTAAGCTCCTTAGTGCTAGATACTAAGCAAGCTTCTTTCACCTGTGTTGGGCCTATGATCCAAGTGCACAATACATAGCAGTCCCCTTCTGCTCCAAAATGTAGTATTTCTCTAATTTAGATGCCATTTCTAGGTCCACACTGTGAAATGGGTGGAATGGCATTAGCCAGTGTTTGTCCACAGTTCCCACATCCAAGTATAGTTTCTAGTTATGAACTGCTTCAGTAGGCCATGATTTGACTTTTTTGATTTTTAATTCTTGCTAAACTTTAAAACTGAGTGCACATTTTCACGTGAGGCTTATCTAGAGTGATCTTTACTCTGAATTTAAAAATGTCTGCATTAAAAATAAATTTTTTTTAAATCTGTTGTTCAATTCCATTGTACCCTAAGGCAAAAGTGAACTGGTTTGAATTATAAATCATAAATAATCTCTAGCCATTATCATAAATCACTGCTGGCCATAATCAGAGCAATTCTTCTGCATCTTTATTATGAAATCTTCTCTCTATATGGGACACCAAATCATTTTTTCCAATGTAGATATCCATCTTTGAGCACTGCACCTAATCATCCATTAAAAAAAAAAAAAGGTGAAAGATCTACTCAAAGACAAGGAACTAGGCTTAAGATCAGCTAAGGAAGACCTGTTCCCAGAGTTTTTAATATGCAACGTATCATCATGGTCCAGGAACCCTTGCCTTTTCTCCCCTCCCCTGCCAATTGCTGAATACCTACTTAGACTTATTTGCAGCTAGATCAACTGAAAGTAACTGCTGGTGTAAAACAGGGTGAAAGCAAAAATGCACACAGGTAGCTCCAGAGCAGAATTCAAACTCTGATGCCCTGAGTACCCCTTACTATGAACCTTTCCTATACATGGTAAAAGGAATGTGTCTGTGCCTGGAAAGTGATTTCGTAAGAGATGTTTATTTCCTTTCTGTGGCATGCTTACAGGAGTCTAGCAGCAAACTGAACTGTTTCCCCTTTGGCTTTGAGATCATTGCCAAATATTGTCCCAAGCAGCTTAGATGAAGGAACAGAATTGCAGACCAGGATGTATTTATGGTTATAATATACAGTATTTCTGCTATGGAGACCATCTATAGAGTATCTACTGCATTGGTTTAAACCACAATTTACAACAAAGCGCAGAGATGCCGAATGTGACTGATGGGATTGCAGCTAACTTAAATCTGCCAAACCTCAAATGGACTTATCTTTTAAATTCTGCTGGAGGTCTGGTGACATCTTCTTTCTCCTATGTCTAATACAAAGAACTGTAGAATGTGAAAAGTCTTTGTGGTCTGGCAAGTTGCCCTAATTTCATGAGCATTCCTCTATATCTGAAACTATAATCATTGACTCTTGAAAACATACGTTCATTTTTTTGTTAAAGTAGTTGTAATAGACCTTTCCTAAAAGGATATTTTTAAACCATGTGTAGGCTCAGGCCAATTTCATTCATGTCAAGATTTACATTCAATCAACTGAGAAAATATTTATGTTTCAATTAATTCACACGGTAAATTTTTACCCAAAATGTTCTCAAAATTTTGTCCACAGTGGAACTCTATTCTTATTTTCTAAATAAGGACTAGATACACTGCATACGGCAGCCCTGAAACTCTGAAGTTACAATAGATTGGGACGTCATGTACAATGTTTGCAAGCAAGATCCCTGTAAGGGGTCTCAAGCCAAGACATAAAATAATTGAAAGCTACATCTGATACATATATTTCAGGGAACAGTATTCAAAGATACAAACCTAGTAATTAAGATAACTGAAATTCACATTTCTCTAAATCACTTTGTGGTTTCTTCAACTATCCCAGCAGTGTTTGAAGCATATTGGAGATTGTAGCTCCTCATGCTGTAGCTAATAAAATAGTAAAAGTCCTTGGAGGAGAAATAAGACAAGATGGAATGAGAGCAATTAGAGTAAGGCAGGAAATAGACTTAGGACTCAAAAACTACAGAACTAAAAAAGAAGCTAATATATCCTAATGCAACAAAATTTTTCATCAGTCTTAGCTAGAGAAGTCTAAATTGGACATCGCAATGATGCATTTTACAAACCACACTAAACAAGGATTTCTATAACTTCTCCAAGGGACCAGACTGATATAAATACCACAGCAATGTGAAAAAAAAAGTTATAAAATAAAGATCGCACTTCTCAGTGCAACATGAACATAGGCTCTAGTGTCTCAGTAACATAAGTCCAAATGAAGGGTACTCAGTACAAGAGAAATGCTAAATTTCATATGTGATACCTTCAGATAAGAAAAATTTTTAAATCAAATTATGCAGAATATCATCAGGCTAATTTGCATCCCCCTAGATTTTTGTTTAAGGAATAGAAATAGGTCCTTACATACAGGGGAATGAAAGATTTTTCTTGATCTCTGAGGAAGGATAAGAATTCCACATTTAGGGAAGCAGCAAAGGAGAAAGAACTCTTCAAACAGAGAGCAGTAAATACAGTGAAGGAGTTATTTAGCATGGTGCCTGTGACACCAGGGGCCTGGGCTTGACAAATGAAGGCATCCTTCCAGTCTTATGTCCCCAGCTGCTACAGAATATTCCTTTGCAAAAAATAAAAAGCATTGTACAGAAACATGTGAGCCTATGAAGTTTAAGAGACCTGGAGAGGCTTGGTTCCAGTGTTAGAATTAGGTAATTCAGAACTGACTTTGAAAACATTTATCACATGCTTGTGAAATCTATCACATGGATCTCACTTCTGCATACAATTACATACTGTACCAGACTGCAAAAGCTTGTTAAAAAAATATGACACTATCCAAAAAAAAAAAAACAAACCCCAAAACCCAATAAAAATCATTCCCAAATAAACAGAAGGGACAAAAATTAAAAGCCAGTTTTGCTTTTATAACTAATGTCACAGAAGCCCTTTACATCATATATGCATGCTCATGTAAAATGAGATATCCCAAATCTTACAGCAATTTATCATCTGACTGCTTTGCATAAAAAAATAGTTGCCTCTCCCCAGCAGCTTGGCCTGGCCAATGGTATTGAGCAGGAAAAGTCTTTTTTGGCACAGTTGCGCACATATCCCCGCTGAGTTCACAAGGGAACCCTGCAGTACAGTATGTTCAGGTGCCTAGGGGCTCTCGTACACCCACAAAGAAAGAAAAAAAGA
Source organism: Zapornia atra (assembly GCA_013400835.1). Taxonomy (NCBI): domain Eukaryota; kingdom Metazoa; phylum Chordata; class Aves; order Gruiformes; family Rallidae; genus Zapornia; species Zapornia atra. The sequence goes on along the minus strand of VZTU01035581.1, from coordinate 46,118 downwards.
AGAAAGGAAAACACTATTTTAAAGCAGACTTTTTTAGTCTTAAAAGCAGCTAGCTATGAAATAATTTTGTTCTATGTGAAACTGTCCCAGTGAAAGAGACTGCAAAACGGATAGCAATCTGAGGTGCAATTTTCCATTGCATATGTTTTTCAAAGATAAACATCTGATCAGAACAGTTTGCTGTTAGTAAGTGAAAATAAGAACCAGAACTAATACAGTAACTGCCAGCAGCTTCCAGATCATTAACTATTGTTTATTTCTCCTCATGTTCAGACATCAGACTGGAGTGATGGAAGATATAGTCATTAATTTGGGAGTCATTTCAAGATGTTCCCATAAACACTGAATCAGGATACTGGCAAGCTGCCTAAAATAACTTGCTGCCAAGAACTTTTTTGTTTCTTTTTGAGGAGTGATTTTTGTTGTTGGTATTATTGTCTGCTTTCTAGTCCCTGCACTAAGACAACTATGGGTAAATCATCAGAGTTTATAAAAGAACTGACTTTTTATACTCTGTTCTGCAGCTACAGATGTTTTTTGCCTTTGTTACAACAAACCCTTTAAAAACGTTGCATCATAAAGCATCAATTCTTCTGTTCCTGACCTCTCTCATGGCAGCCAAAGGGGAAAAATTTGTTTTTCCTTACTTAACAGAAGCCTATTAAAGTGACAGGTGAGCTGTCAGAAATAATTAAACTTAAGTAATCGGCAAGATTTCACAGAAAGTATGTGCATCCTTCCTGACAGTCCCATGTTTATGAAGTCTATCCCACTTCTTAAAAAATGTTAGAGAAAAAGCCAGAAAAAAAAAGAGAAAGAAACAATATTAACTTTATTTCTGCTGATGGGTTGACTAGGACAATAGTGAAAGCACTAAGCTATCACTAGAATAGCAATAAGAAACTGCTATACACATCTTATGTATGACCTACTAATAGGATTGTGAAGGAAAGATTTGAAAGTTAGGGGCTCCATATTCTTACATACAGATCAGCTCTCCTAGACAAGTCCATAGGGAATGAGAGAGCTGTCACTGAACAGAACTAAAATGCTACATACGACCTGAGACTGACTGCTTGCCAGAACTCTTAGTTTGCGTGGTTATTATGTAATAGTTGGATAGTGCACAGAAGTATCAGAAAACCAAGAATTTCTGATGAATCTTATACGGTTACATGGCTGCGACACTTAGTGCATCACAAAGCTGCTGATAGTCGATACACATGAAAGCAGGTTAAATTAAACTTTAATAACAGCGTATAGACTTTCCCAGAAAACCAAATATTGTACTGAGTACTTGTAGTTTATAAGCCTAAATGATAATTTATGATACCACTGATTATTTCAGATATTGTACATCACTGTCAATTAACATCTTACGAGACACCTTTTTGTCTAGCTACAAGAGGAAAATATTAAAACACAGGGTGGTTTTTTCTGGTCAGACAAAAAAATACAGACTTCCCAAAGTCTTTATCTAACTTCCAGCTATTATATGGCACAGAAAAAGAACATAACATTCAGGTTGAGATGTAGGGAAAAGAAAATTTAACTAAAACCAATAAATCTAGAGTACAGAGTTGTATTTCTAAGTTAAAGGATCTTCCAGTATGTAACAAGCATACTTGATGCTGTTGATAGCTTTAAATGTCAAACAACTAATTTTCTTTGCTGGTTTGGAAGTAATAATGAAGAACAATCCTCTAGTGTTGTTTTGGTCTGGACATAACCAAACCAAAAGTGCCATAGTAACATGAGACAGATCAAGTAAGTTGCATTTATAACATTGTTATTAATTTTAGATTTCCTTCATAAAACCATAGTTATGTTTCCACAGTATTTCTCCATCAATAAACAAAGATGAAACCAAGTTTCTGATCTTGAACTGTATTTTTATTGAAAAAGCATGAATCAGTGAAGAGAAACCTTCAAGTATCTAAAAATGCCCTAGGTTAGGAACATCCAGCCTTATTAATGCTATGTGCCACATCATAAACCCATGGACTTTACATAAGACATACTGCGTAACACAACAAGCTCAGTGGAACGGGAGCTCCCGGAGCAATCCGTAAGCAAAAACCAAAACCGCTTCCATTTCAGTGTGGGGTGGGAATGAGGTACATTACAAGCAGGCTCAAGGGACACAGATCCTTCATCCCAAACAGCTCAGAATGCACACCCCTCAGGCACCTGGTCCAGAATACCCAGCAGCTCAGCCCACAGGGTCCTTGTACCCCACAGCAGACCAGAGCTAGGGAGCACACTTTAGCTGTCCAAGAGTTAACAGCATCTCAAGAACTCTTCAAAAGGTACCCAATTGGCACAACCAGGGGTTCAGCTACTTAGACCATATGACTCACTTTGAGAAACCTAGTCAACAGGAGGCTGATGGGGTCTATCTGTCAAAAAAGAGAAGACCAGCATCTTTGATCACAGGCTTGTCAAGCTGGTGAAGAGGGCTTTGATGTCCAGAAGGAAACAAGATGCCTGATTACCTGGGGTATGGAGAAGGCTGAGCTAATCAATGACTTTCTAGCCTCAATCTTCACCAGCTTTAGTCACGCTGCTCACAATACAGAAAACAAAGACAAGGACTGGGAGAATGAAGAATCACCCACTGTATGAAAAGATCAGGTTTGAGAACATCAAAGTAACCTGAAGGTGCACAAGCCCATGGGACCTGATGAGATGCACCCACAGGTCCTGAGGGAACTGGCAGATGGAGTGGCTAAGTCACTCTCAATTATATTTGAGAAGTAATGGCCATCTGGTGAAGTTCCCACTGACTGGAAGAGGAGGGAAAACAAAAGAAGGAAGCTAGATGGGAGACAGCCAACTAAGGGCAAACAGGTTCACTAAGGGCAAATTGTTCTTGACAAATTTGTTGGCCTTCGGCAACGGGGTTACAGCATTGGTGAATAAGGGAAAAGCCACTGACATCATCTACATGGACTTGTACAAAGCATTTGACCCTCTCCCACATGACAACTTTGCCTTTAAACTAAGGAGTCGTTGATTTCAAACTATATGAAAATTTTATTGCAAATATTTTCTGACTAATTTACCTACTGCACTTCCAACTTTCTAAAGATGTGAAAATAAAGATATCTTTCTAAAACATGCAGAAATTCAATAAAGCTTTTATTTTATTCATACTTATGAAAGGAAAGCCAATGTAATGACTGGTGAAAGTAACATTCACATTTCATTGAAATAAATTAATAAATCCAGATTTCTCTCATCTTCTGTTTATTCCAAAGAATCTCCTATGAGGACTCCAGCAGACAGTATGCAAGACACGCATAGCAACAGAAATACAACAACCATAACACCATTGGCCCAGTACAGACCATGTCTGGAAATGACTTTCTTTAATTGGCAGGAAGACCTTTTAACACAATACGAACTGATTATTATTATTACGCTGGAAGTAGTTATACAAGCAACTGGTATAAGTTAAGTAACTTCACTTCCTTATCCATATAATCAAGTTCTTGTCAATCACATCCTATCATAAGGACATATAAACAGATCGCACTTTCCAAGAACTTCAAGTCTGCAGCTGTAGAGTGTGGAGACTTTCTGAAGAATACAGGTAATAAGCACAGGCACTATTTCAATCATTATTCTTAGATCTATGAGAGATAAAAGGTTTGAACAAGGTTCCCAATACCAGCTCCTAGGACAAATTACTGACCTCTGAGCCATGCATGGAAAATTATTTGCTGCAGATATTTATCTTACTCTTTTTACAAGTGTATAAAAAACCTGATTGATATCAATGTTTGCTACAGAATTTTCAAAGGAGGCTTAAGCAGGCCATAGTATTTACTGGTGCTGTTTAAAAATAGTGTCTTCAAACACACAGAATTTATACGACAACACAAAGTGAGCTAAAACTTAACTGTACAGTCATATATCTTTGCCAAACATTCAGAATTCCAGCAGTTTTTGTAGAAAAACATTTTTAAATTACTGGGGTTTAGGTTTAGCTTTGTAGGAATTTTTGTTTTCATTTGAATTTGAGGTCTAAAACGAAGTTAAGACCTCAAAAGTGGTCTAAACTAAGGTTAAACATTACATGGAAATGACACTTCAGAGTAGCTATCTGTCCCATTTCGTTAGATTATATCAAAAGCAGATTTCAGAGTTAATTCTGATGGAAAAAAATGGATGAGAAGAAAAATGCTCTGAATTTATTATTAAATAAGAAAAAAATGCACTGTGCTTGCTAATACATTGTAGAAATATGACAACTTACACAAGACTAACTTACAATCATTTAAGGTTTTTTCTGTATTGCTGAGCCTTAAGTGATTAATAAAAAATTACTCTGTATTTAGACATACATGTTAAGCATACATATAAATGCACATATATATACACACTATTGTATTTTATGCATCCTCATACAGGTAAATATGAGTATTGTTTGAGTATATGCATACGCATAGAGACAGAGTCAGAACTTTGTATCATGATCTGGATTCCATTCTATTGCAAACATGGCCATCTATCTTTTCCCTTTCCTGTTCCTCCCCAGTCTTCTGGGATTCTCCTTCTGCTACAGCTATACTTTTGTACATGAACGTCCTTTGTGCCTACACAATCAGACCAGACCTGAATGCTTTAAAATCTTCTCCAGTTTCATAATTACACACTTCTTTCTGGTGTACGAGTAACTTTCAACTTTGCTTCCCATTTGGGAATTGGAATTTGTTCTTAATGAGAAACCCTTCACAGATTACCACTTTCTTTATATACCTCTAAATTCATGATGCATCAACTAATCTCAGCACCTGAAGTCACTGAACATACCCTTTTTCCTTTCTGTTCCAGTGCAAGCCAGAAAGCAGAAAAACAGGTTTCCTTCTAACAATAACCAATCCCGCTATGCAACACAACTTTTAACATCTTTTTTGGTCAGGAATCTGTCCAGACTAATTTTCTCCATTCAAGGTGAAATTTAGAAGCCAACAAATAATCTGTTCCATTGCAAATTGTCCTTGAACTATTTGTAATTGGACATCAGGACTAAAATAGGAAAAATAACTCCAGGAGGAAGAAAGGCCTTTTTTAACAGTCTAAACAAAAAACGTAAAACCAAACAAAACCCTCTACACATTGTATGAATTGTCCAATTCTCAGGAGAAAAATAGAAGCTATACAGAGAGATGCAACATCTAAAGAGTTCCAAAAATATCCTGGAACACAGCCATTACAATAGTCAAAAGAAAAAAATTACACAAAGTATACTTTATAACAGAGATAATGACAAGTATAGCAGAAATAAATTAGGTGTTAATATTGCTTAATCAGAAACACGCTGCACAGCACCATGGCAGGGTTTTAACATTATTTGCTAGAGGAAAATATTTAGGTTAACCTAATAATCCTTTGAGGAAGGGTTTTCCCTTAAAGGTTTTACATTATTGTCTTTTCATTCTTACTATACTTCTGTATCAGGATACAGGAGAGTTCCTAGAGCACTAAATCCCTAAAGAAAATCAGAGTAGAAAAATAAGAAACCAGGTTATAGATGCAATGATCAACTTAAAGAAAAATAGAAGAATTTGGATGAGCTATTGAACTCCAACAATACCAGTCACTGTTTTGAATTTGGGTTTCATCCAGAGTTATCTGGTTTAATGTATGAACTTGTGTTTCTAAGATTGCTTTCAGAAACCTTCAGTGGGTGGAGAGAGAATTAAACAGACTCTTCCCCTTGGGCTCTGTTTAAGCTCAGACTGCTATGACAGAAGATAAGTCTTTCCTCAAAAAGACTGACAATTGTCATTCATTACATCATCAGTTACTCAGTTTCTTTTGGTAAAACATTTGTTCTGAAAAAGTTAGTTGATTATTCAACAAGTAGAAATTAGTGAAATATAGTTGCAGCATATTTTACAATTTTCTATAAGCTTATTTTAATTTCTTTATCTTGAAATATTGACTGGAACACTGGGTTTGGAATATGGTCAAATAGTCAAATACCTTTTTTCTGGTGATTTAAGAATGTCAATGAACACTAATTTCAATTTAGCTAACTACTAAAAGACTAATATTTTCAGTGAAATTTAAAAGGAAGAGACTGAGAAGAAATTTTCTAACCATCTTTTCATATTGATAATTTACAAGATTCCCCACCCATTCAAGGGAAATATACCCATAGCAACATTAAAAAAAAATAATAATAATCACACTGCTCCATCAGGAACATCAGTTTATTTCAAAATTGTCTATATGTTGAAAACATTTAGGAGAAACTGCCTCCAAGTCAGCTTGCTTCATGATACTTCAGCATCAGGCCAAAAGAACTGTCATTTTACTTTTTTTTTCCTTGTAAAACACATGTTTCTTGACACAGTGACAACGGCAATACTGTGACCTAACTGAAAGCTCCCTGAATTCTGCCTTCAAGTCCTTGGATCAGGTCAAAGGAAAAATCCAATAACACTTAACTACATAAGGAGCAGAACTACTCCATCACCATTTGACCCTCTGAATAGACAGAATGGCTTTAGACTTGCAGATATGCGCCCTGTTTTCAATTTTAAAAAAGTATCAGTATATGGTCTATTTCAGTACATATAAATATAACTGTAAAACTAAGTATCAAGTCATTGGTTTATTTCAATCTGATCATGAAGAAATTTTGAAACAGATTCAGTAAACTGGGTCAAGTAATCCGAAATCACCAACTTCAACTCATATTGTTACACCTTTAAGAAACTTCAGTATATCAGACTGAGCTGATGAAAACACTCAATATTCTATAGCAAAGTTTCACATTGTATATCTAAACAGATGATGATGACCAAGGGATTTCCAAGGGCTGAAATATGAAACAATGTGTTTCTATTTTCTTGGGATTTTTACTAAAGGTGCCTAATGCAGACTTGTACTATTAAAATGTGACACAAAACTGCAAAATCATGCACTGCCAGCACCTTTGAGCATCAACTTCAAAATTCAAATTGAGGACAAAGTATTTTTCAAAATGCTTTCACAGGAAACAGTAAAGAAAACCAACCAACCAACAAACAAAAAAGCCTACAAGTTTTATGGCTGTGTTCAAACCAGGAATCACACCAGCAAGCAGGCACCATCTCTAAGGGCCAACCACTCAGTTTATGCAGTGACGCACAAAAAAATTGACTGCTTTTAGTAACTTCTGCTTAAAATCTTTTCTATCAAACATTTTCAGATTGTATGGAAGCCATCTCTATGGTACCAGCAGACATGACAATCTATGTCTCTTTCATTTTAAGTCACTGTAAGAGTCATTTCAGAGCTAGTATGAAACATATTCAGATAGGTTATTTGTTTCTTCGTTATGGCATATCACAGTAGTGTAAGTGTATGATTATTACTCTGATTTAGTACCTGTTCTTATACACTGGTGTGACAAAGGCAGTTGTGACCTTTGTCAACATATGGAAATACGGACAACTGAAAGCTTAAACAGCGACACACAGCTTGAGCTGTTAAGTACATTTACTAGCAATCGTTACTCTTTTCCAGATCAAAGCAAGTTTTTCCTATGAAGCTGTACCTACTACTATCTTGGTTTGAGACCAAAACACCCAAACACCATCTCAGCCAACACAAATAGGATTGAAATTGGGCAGATCCAAACCTCAAAAGAGAAATTGTCACATTTGAACTTTTATCTGGGGACTATACCAAGTGAAGATTTCTTTACCGAGGAGAGGAACTCTAACATATATTTCTATGTGAAGTCCTACAATACTTTTTTGAAATTACAAAGAAATGCAATTCTATCAGCATTGGACATAGCCAAGGTATTAATACTAAAGAGGTTAACATTATGACAGCATTGTGACCCAGAGTACGTTTAGATGCAGAGCTCTGTAGTGTGACAGAGAAAGCTGACTTGATAGTGCTTGAAAAATAATTTAACTCTCTTTGGAAGAAAAGTTATTATAGACATCAAAATTCATGGCCACTAAAATTAAGCAAAAATCTCTACTGCTACCTGAAGCAAGGTCAAGACCACTGTGGAAAGTCAAAAGGAAAAGTTCTGGCTAAGATTGTGACATACAGTTGCCAAAATACCTCATCTGTCACACTGTTTTGTTCATGTTTGTTTATACTATAATTTGGCAAGGCTAATCTAGTCATATAAGTACTTCCAATATTTCCTTCACAGTGGGTAACAGAACAACAACTTTATAGTTATGGTAGCAACTTAGCTACATTCTTGGCTCCTGTCTGATTAATGGTAGAGTTTTCCTCTCCCTGGTGCTTTGGATCTGGCACATCATTAGAAAACAACACTAATTTCCCTCACAAATTTAGGATTTGTATTACTTCATTATAAAACTTTTCCTGCCTTAACAGCACCTAACCTTGCTGTTCAGTTCTACGCTCGACTGCAAATATTAAATACTCCTCTGTTTTATAAACATAGTCTCTTCCTACAGCATCTCTGCATTCCTTTGCTTCTTCAAAAAGTGAGGAACAAAATCCTGTTTTCACAGATCTCTTTTCTCTAGCACTATTCTCTACCTTTTTCCTTACTTATTTGAGGTGGTTAGTTTTCTTCTCACGCTTCAAGTCACATACCTTGACTAATACATAGAGATAAAAATATATCTTGATTTAAAATCTTTCCGGGAAATTTGGGAAAACATACACAAGGATTTCCAAGCAAGTTTTTACCTTCTGAGATAGAAGGGATGAATCTTCTGAGTAGAAGGGATGATTAACTGTACTTGCATAGAGATAACCTTTTGACTTTTTTTTCCACTCCAAAAGTTGCAATTTCCTTAAAAAATAAGAAGAAGAATGATTCTCTGAAATACTTTCTTAAAAGACATACTGGAAATCCCAAACCAGTTCTTGTCATTTTGAAATTTGAACTTGCTTAAGTTCTTCATTTGATTCCTTAAGACCTGATATAACAGTGTATTGGGCAACATTTTCCACAATCAGCTGAACAAAAATGCAGCCTGTTTAATGTGCAATTAAGAATGCTTCATCCATGACTTCGATGCTTTGGCTTACTCCCGTTATGACACCTGGATAACACACAGAAGGTCCAGCATCAGGTAAACGTCGTATCTCTCTTTTTTCTAGTCTGAGATCAAACTGTTGCCATTCCTTTATTCACACATGCTTTGGGTGTGAAAGGCCAAACGTTGGGCATAAAGCAATACCTAGGACTCCATTAACACTTGTCTCTTCAATCTGAGTGAGCCTCCCCACCATCCTACATATCAGGTAAATTGTTGAACCTCAGCACCAAGGCTGTCTTGAGTTAGCCCAGAGAGAAGGAGCAGAGCTGACTCTGCACAGGGACTCACAAACTGGGCAGGGAGTCAGGCAATCAGATCACAGTTGGCATGGAAGAAGGCTGTGATAGGAGGCTACTAGTTCCTCTTCTGCTGTCATGGGTAGTTGGTGAGAAGTCAGTGAAACTAGCAAACTATTTGGGGCCACCAACCAAGAAGAATTTTAGGGCTATGCTGGAGCCTGGTCCTGAGCAGTGACTGAGGTGCTCTGAAAGCTGGAGAGCTTGACTGTAGAGAGTTGGAGGCCACAAAGTTAGGGATGGCTAATGTAGAATGTGACAATGTTTGAGGATTTGATTAAGACTGTTCTTTTAGCAACTGCATCTTGCAGTGTTTCTGCAGGAGAGCACCTTTTCTACTGACTGTAAAAGAAATCTTGAGATGTTCTGACTTACTCACCTAAAATCAGAGGCCTGGACTGGACTTCAGAAATGCCTTCTTTTGGGTGTACTACAGCACTTAAGATTGGAATATACTTTATACTCCTCCCTCATGTCAAATAAGTCAGAAAAATCCTACTTTTTGCTGTGGTAATTCCACTTAAAGTATACACACAACATTTAGAAAAGTATGTTGATAATGACCTGGCTGCAACAGATTTAGTATCTTACTCCTCTTAGCTGGACAGTCAGAAACTAAATTCTTAATAAGCAATTTCCAGTGGCTTATGGCAGATTATCATAAGAGACAGAACCACCCATAATTAAAACAGTATTGTCTAAGGAGCAAAAAATATAATTGTGCCTTGTCACAGATTTCAAATAAACACATTTTTGATATTTTCCCAGGTTTTCTGTTTGGGATGTTTTATCTCTTCCTGAGTGTTCAAGATTACTGATGTATTTTTCGTTGTTTATACTAGCCTAAAACCCAGAGATACTTTAGCTTGCATACTTCAAAGTCAGTGTTTTAATTCACTAGAACTGAATTTGGCAGGCAACAAAAGAGGACTAGAGTTAACTGTACACACACGCCCCCCTCCCCTTTTTGCTACCCATTAAAAAAAAAAAAGTAGTAATCCACCATTGCTTTCTCTCTACTCCTACATTTCTAATGAACTAAGCTTGTATCTACTATTGGAGAAACACAGTTGAGACCTGTACGACACATGCTTAAATTTAACACATTCCCATGGCAGTAATGAACAAAGCAGTCCCTTCCTTTCAGGAAAATCCTGGACTCGCATTCCCCAGGTCCCTGAGCAGTATAGAATTTAGAAGAAAAACAGGAAACACATGTGGAAACCAGATATAACTGACCCAACCTAGCTATTTAAGTAGTCCAGCCAGTAGCTTTTAAATGAATAATCACATCTATCTATATTATGCCTGACTGACCCTTCCATCCCCCACAAGTTATTCATACTGAAACATTTAGGCTAGGTATATGCACGTGTATAAATATGCAAAGAAACGGGAGCTACTTAAGTCTTTTACATATATCTTATACCATAACTGTTTATAATTTTTCCATGCATTTTTGAAAAAAGAATCAATATAACCTGTACAAAGTTTAAAAAAAAAAGACTGAAGTTTTGATCTATAAGAGTATGCACACATAAACACCTAGTGTCCTATCTCCATTATATATACACTCACATACACACGTATATAATCTCAAAAGCATACATTCCTGCTCTAAAGTTAAGCAAAGTAAAAGGGTTATACTTTCGTTAGTAATGAAAAGTTAGACCCAGCCATAATGATTCCTGTTGCTTTTTTCTATCCTAATCTACCTTACTCCACCATGATCTCTGATTTTTGAAAGATTAAAATAACCTATGTAACCCTTGGTTTATATTTCCCCAAGAGCATCTTGCAAATGAAGATGAGGACATTTTTGTTATCCTCCAATCCAAGTGGTATAGATAGTAGATGTAATATGATGTTGAAAAGAAAAGATTTTTGAAACATTTCAATTTTTAGCACAAAAGTTTTAAATCATAACACAAGCTAGACTGTGCACATGAGTTGGGCTCCTCTTCACATAAAATACTGCTTTCCCATGTGTACTTAATGAAACATCAGGAAAAACATTTAGGCTAAATATTACTATCTATAAACCACAGTGGGACTCAAGAAAAAAAAATGTTGTTTCCCTGAAGTTCTGCTGCAAAATGCAACGAACCTGCAACCTTCTGTCTGTGACAAGTAATCTGCAGTATCCTTAGGTTCATATCCAGTCTTCTGGGAAAATCAAATCCACCTAAGAAAATTTAACTCCCCTCTGAAAGGATGGAGTTAAATAAATAGCTCAAAAATATGAATACAGTGGGAAAATAAGGAACAATGTTCATAATGACCTCTAAGAGGCAAGCAACCCTTCTTTTCTCAATGTACAAAAATAAGAGTTCAAGTAATTGTAGGGTGACTTCCATGGAAACTGGAACCCCCCCTGCTTTCTGCAGCTCCTTATGGCAGAGTTTAGAAACCTCTCTGTACCATGAATTGTGGAGCTCAACTCAATTTATGTTGCTGTTATCTCCTAGCCACTTTTCCCACTACAGTAAGTTAAATTTCTCTGCATAAACATGGTGGCAAAAAGTTCTTTTTATATCGTCTAAACATATTTTTTTCTTTCATATTCCAGTATTTCTTCATCCAAAAGTTTCAAGATGTGGCAGCAAACCAACCAGTAAGCCAGTTCAGACACACTGGGCACAGCTGTGTTGTCTATATTATTCCTCAAATTAGGTCCAACATTTGCTGACATTACTAAAAGGCTTTGTAGGAGAAGGCAAAAATGCCCTAAAATGTTGAACAACATGAAATATCATTCCCATGTATGACTGACCTCTGACTCATTCCATTCAGTTCCTTCCAATTTCCCTAGAGAGAAACTGAAAATACGTGTTTGTCCTTCAGGGCTCCATCCCTGTGTCTCTCCAAGATACTTTCCTCACTTTTTTGGGGAGACTAGCTAAAATGAATGGAGCTTTGTAGATGTGCAGGTGTCTACCAACACAGACCTCATTACTTGCTAATTATCTGAAAAGAGCAGCATAGTCTACAAAGCCAGAAATTACCTCAAATATTTCTGTAGTGCTTGCTATACTGCACTGAGCAAAATATCCTGCCTTCTGAACCTCCTTCTTCCAGAGCCCTTCTCAGGGTGGTTAATCTATTTCTGCTCAGAACTATTGTCAAACGTCTGTCACAGAATCCCCTGCAGCACAAAGCCAGACCTGCCATTGCTGGAAGCAGGTGATTGCAGTGGCACTGCGTATCACAGGATGAGCTGTGGATAACAATACACCCAACAGGCCCAAGACAGGAGAAAAACGAAACATTAATTTTGAGAAGAACTACCCAAATTTTAAATTCTATTCTCCCTAAGCACATGGGTTTGGGGTAGAGGATGGGGTTAAATGTTTAATTTGATTTAGCTGGTGTCTGGTATTCAGCGAGCATCGCCAATTTCTTTACTTGTTACAGATATCCTATCAGTGGGGAAGAGTCCTTCTATCCCAGGTACAACAATCAAGAAGTGCACTTGTGTAGAAAAACAAACAAAAATACCAGAATAGTCTTACTGGTTGCTTGGTGTACTCATGCTGTGGAAAGAGAAGGGCAGACACTTCAAATATCCTGTTACATTATAAATATAGGTTTAGGTCCCACTCTTTGCCAGTATTCAACTTCTCCTAAAAAATATGCTCTCTTGCATAAAGTTTAGTGCAAGATTATACATGCCACAGACCAGCATATAGCAAACACCTTTCTTGTGGTCAAGTTGGGGTGTGAAAGCATACATAAATTGTTTTTGCCTGGGGAACCTTCAGTCCTGCCTTCATCCAATGGGCAGACAGGCACCACAGATGTAAATTAATAATTTGGCTTGTTGTTCAGTTTTGTTTAAATGCTGTTATTCACATTTATTTCCACACCTGTGGAGGAAATACAAGAAGTGCCATGGGTAGGAAAACTAGAAATAGGCGGGAGCTTTCTACAATTATAGTAGTTTGCCTATTCCAGAAAAAAAAAAAAAATTCTTGTAAACCTATCTAAGTCCCTTGGGGTGTCTGTGCACTATGACCATGAGATATATGAGTCCTCTCTAATTTTCTGGCTTAAAAAAAAAAAAAAAAGGTCAAATAAAAGCAAAGAGAAAAAAAAAAAATCTTAGTTTGTTGTCCTGGCTTGTTTCCTTAGTGGTTTGGTTGCTAAGAACAATGAAATGCTAAAAGGGCATTTATACCACAGAGGTCCTTAGAGCTGGCTCTGCCTTAATTTCAGTCACTGAAACCGAACATTTAAGATACTTGCTGGAAGTAACCTCTTCACATACAGTTTTGAGATTCACCATGGCGATCCAGCTATTGGCACTATATTGCGTATGCACCCATGTACTTAATTGCAGATGCCTTACTCTCCCCACAGAGAGAAAAATACTTTGGGCTACAGCAGCTGAAAATAGGCACCTTTCCATTTAAAGAGGCTTGGTTGAAAGAAATGGAAAGAAAAAAAAAGAAGAAAAAAAAAAAAAGAAACATTGTGGCATTGTGAGCTCTGACTTAATGTGAACTTTCCTATATTCCAGTCAGGAGATTTAACCAAAAACAGCCCTGGGGATATCATGATGGGAAAAGCAAAGTGTGGTGATTGCGTTGGGAATATATTAGCTGGAACGCTGTCTCAGCAGCTGGCCAGCAGCCTTTTGAAAACAGGGTTATTCCAAGAACTATATAAATAAACAGAGGCCTTGGGAATTTTTATCCATCCAAAAAAATCTCTCTGCCAAGCCAACCATTACCCAAACTTTCTCTATATGTGTGCCTCACATGGAGGGTACTTTATACAGAGTAAGCGATGACTAGCTATGCCTGCCAAAGGCTTTAAGTTAGGATTTGGCAAGGGCTGAGTTGCGAAGGGGAGGAGGAAAAGAGTGTGGGGAAAATGGCTTTTCCAGAGGTATACGCTAAAGTAATTATGCAGCTAATTATTCGTGGGCTTTCTCTTTATTACTACTGCTGTCCATCAAAAATTATATTTCGCCTTATGTTCACAGGGCCTCAGGTGACTGTTCCTGCTATTGAGTAAGTCCCATATAATGATTCCCAGAATGATAATGCGCTACACTGCAGCTCTACATTACAGCTCGGAGAAGTCTCCGGAAACTTAAAATCTCGCTTGTTCAGCAGGGGCTGGGTCAGACTGACAGTGTCAGTTGAATGGATGCACAAGGACACCAAAGGCAGCATCAGACAACTGCCTTATCATACCCCAGATGATGAAAACCTGCTTGCCCATTCTGAGGCTTCCTGCTCAGTGTGAGGGGATCAGCTCCCCCTCCCAGACCCGCCCAAAAGAAATCTTAAATGCTTTTTTTTTTTCCTCTAATTGCTATTACTGACACGATCTAAAGTAATAATCAGCGCTGCTATGGCTGGACCACTATTGATCACAAGGTCAGCCAGGAAAACCAGCACAATTACCCCATGTAAACACACAAAAGGTGGCCAAAGGCACAGCTCTCCAGATGGCTGTAGCATTGCTTTGCAAATACTTGATCCTTTCTATTCTTATGGTCCCAAAGGGAAAGGTTAAACATTGAGCAATAACAGGCAAGAGAAGTTACGAACAAGAGAGCCACAGTGGCAACAATGCAAGCAAAGAGTTTTAAGACTATCTACTGTGATAACAAATAATTTTTAACATTTTTTTTAAAAGTCCAGATTTTTTTGTCCTACTCCAACTTCTTTATTGGTAGCCGAACTTTCAAGCAGTAATGTAAATCTACTTGAGCTAACTTATTCAGGTTTACTGATGACATTATATAACTATAGGGAAAATGCTTAGGGCCTGAGACAATCAGATAGTCCCATGAAACTTAAATGAACACCACTTCTGGCTATTGACATAAGCGTCCAAATAATCTGCACATTCTTCTGACCAAGTCCTAAGTTAATTGATGCCAACATGATGTAATTTATAAGATGTTGGAATCTTCAGGGCCTTCTTTTTCAGAATTTCTAGGTACTTTCCAAAGATTAATTAATTTTTATAAAGCCCATGGGAAATTTACTCCTGTTGTACAGATGTGGAAACAGACATGGAGAAGTTAAGTGATTTGCCCAAATTCACATAGGAAATGTGAGTCACTGAGAGAAAGAACTTGTGCCTCCCTCCTCTTATCTTCTCTTGGGCTGTTTACTTTTATTAATTGTAAAGTAATAGTGATGAAAGTCATACATGCGAAACATGCATAGGGTAATGAGAATGGAAAAAATAGAGAAAAATATATCCACAAAATATATTTTAATGAAACTATGGAAAATGTAATCTGATCTAAGCAATAATTTTTCAGTAATTTGTAGTGATTTATGGAAGTTAAACGAATAACAAAATTCCCAGGGTTTGTGCATATGGAAATAATAATAGAAGTGTATCACAGAAAGCAATTCAACATTCAAAATATTTCTCATACCACAAAGATAATTTGTAAATCTTTATAGAATAATCATAAACATCAGGTGTAATTTAATTATGCTAACACCAAGCATAAGCAGATAAATATTTCTCCATTTCAAAATATTTGATGCTTTTATTCTAATTATATTGGTGGGACTACAAAATTGCTATTCATAAGTCCAGAATCTCCAGGGGCTCACGAAAAATGGTTTGTTTAGGCTGGTGCAGGTGCTGTGATTCAGCACAATAACACACAGGCTGCTCAAAGGCTCTATACCAAAGAACCCGTGGCTGTCTTCCCAGTCACTCAAGCCAGATTAAGAAACTATAAAAATGAAGAGAGCAATAAATCACCACCCATTTTAAAAAATTATTTACCAGGAATTTCTCTTGTGATGAAACACTCTGCTAACCAAAATTGATATTGACACCTTCAGGTTATGTGAACGCACTGAAGTTCCACAGCCAAGGGTTATATAACCCTAGAAATTAGGGCAGAAAGTGGAAAAAAAAAAAAAAATCCACAAAGCCAACAGGATGTAAGCAAAGCATACAAGTAGCACCTGGCACAGCAAAAAGCTGCTAGGAAATTATTTTCTCCCAATTGTTTCTTAGAAACCATTTCAGAACTTTGAAATGGCTTTCCAATTTTTAAATGCAATGATTTCAAATGCAAACATCTCCACCAGAGACATGCATCATTGAAGCCAGTAGCAGGTTCAGAAGTTCCTTTAAGGTACACAAGGTTGGACATTTAACAAAAATTGGTACTGTGCTTTCTAAGTCTACTTTAAAAAATCCAGAATGAATAAATTCACTATGGTATTGTCATTTCCTTTCTTAAGCATTCCAAGACTGCAAATATACACTGCTTAAATGATCTGGCTGACAGGATGGATGATGTTCCAAGACCACTGTCCATGATCTTGGAACATCAGCAGGTATTTCCATAAATACTACAATCCAACACAATATTTTCTGCTTTTTTTCCTCCTTTCAAAAGCATTTTGAGAGCTGAAAATAGCCAGGTATGTCAGATACAACATACTCTAGCAATCTACAAGAAAATTGTTTTCCTTTGCCACAAGATAGGACCATCTCCTTCCTACATCATCCACATCTTGTTCTGGATTTCTCACTTATTCTTGAAGGTAACAGATCCTTACATGTAGAAGGGGAGCTGTATGAGGAAAACAGGAGACAATCATGTTTCCTGTCTTGCCAGGATCAAAATTAACTTCATCAAGGCAGGACAGAAGAAATACACTTTTGGAAACATACCACACTAACTTTTCCTAAAGGAAGGGAACACAAAAGGACAATAACTGTTACTAACAGACTTTAGATCTTTTCCTGTAGCACCATTTGGATATCAGATCTGTGGTGAAATTCCTGTGAAGGAATTACAGCAACAGATAAACAGTCTTGTTGCTAACATCTTAGAACTAAATCACTGACAGGCAGACCAATTGTGGTTTGTTGTTTTTTTTTTTTAAAGAGTAATTTAAAATACGATGAAAATAGCAAAAGCAGTATCACCTCAGAAAACATCTACAAATCACCCTCAGATGTTTCTTTATCCACAATTGAAGACATACAGCAAAAACTCATAATTCCCCCCATGTTTGTATGCCTTTTGGTAGGTAAGAACCACACATGATAAAGCCATGCATCTTCCAGACTCATTGACAGACAAAAACAGTTCTGAAAGACACCGAGCAGATGATAAACAAAGATGTCGACACAGTGGGTGAGGAGGATTTCAGCAAGGTGATGCAATTACAGAACACATTTTAGATTTTGGTTTTCTGAACTACCATGAAAAACCTAATGGCCATCTTGATTTTTACAGTCCCAGTACTGGAAGTAAATGCTACCTACTAACCCTTACTCTGGTAGTTCAGACTTCTGCCACACAAGATGCTTGTGAGACTACCACAAAGGATATTGGAAAGATTTGTCCATCCTGGTAGGAAGCTTTAAAACCAAACAGGTAACAGTTAAGAATTTTAATCTGGTGGTAAAGTAGTATGACATGACCGTTCATGAATGCTAATGAACACAAACAGGAGTGTAACTTTACAAAATACCTATAAGCTGCTTGCAACAGAAACAAACTTCATTGAGAAAGAAGGCACACTTCTTTCTCAAGGTCCCCGCTGTTGCATGCATCAAGTTTAATCACCATCTCCTGGGAAATTATTATATCCATGTGGAAATCTGTCTTCAAAATGCGTTCTTTATCAACCAACATGTCTTTCAAGAGAGTTTAATGAATGAAAAAATGTAATTTGGATATTAACATGAAAGAGTCTCTCAATTTCTTTTTCTCTAGAGCAGAAATGGCACATGAGGTGGTGACTGCTCTACTCTCTCAAGCCACAAGTATTCAGCTTTTGGCAAACCTATGATTTTTGTCAAGAATTCAAACGCTTTAACAGAAATTAGAGGGTAATGCTTCGAATCAGAGGGACCTGGCAAAAACTGAGGATTGACCCAGCAGAAACCTATGACGTTCAACAGGAAGTGAAAAGTTCTGCTCCAGGGGCAGAACAGGCTGTATCGGCACCTACTGAAAATGGCTTGGCAGTTAGAGCAGTTGCCAACCTACATGCAAGGCAACAGTGCTCTTCCATCACAGCTAAGGCAAACCACATAACAAGGCTACCTCAGGAGGAACAGGGGTGGCATAGCAGAGGAAGACACCATCTCTTTCTGAGCAGCATTGGTGAGGCTGCAGCTGGAGAATTTCATCCAGCTTTGGACCCCTGTTCCAAGAAGAATATGGAGATTTTGGAGGCATCCCACAAACACATGAAGGAGACAGAGATGTTAGTCAAATTATTCTCAGTAGCAGCGGACAACATAAAGTATAATAGCCACACACCGACATGAAGGAAAAACTAATCACCTGGTGGTAGGTTTGCCACTGGTTACACAGGGAATCTCTGTGCTCACCTGCTGTGAGTATTTTCAAGACCAAAGCTAAAGAAAGCCCTGACTGATCTAATGTTCAGGGAATGCTTGGGGAAGCAAGTTGGACTGGATGAGCTTGAAAGGTCCGAGGCAGCCAACACTTCTATGCCTATGATAATTTATTCCTCTCAATGTGATTAGAGAACTTGGAGCATGCTGGATAGTCATCATTGTGCGAAGAACAGCAGCGCCACCACCAAAGTCAAGCGCACACAATATTGGCCATCTTGGAAAACCTGGAATATACCTCTCTAACAGCTAATCAACTAATAAGAACAAGGAATCATTTGAAGTTTATATTCCTGAGAATAATTAAATGCTAAAATGTGTGTTTCCCTATAAGGACCAATATGTTCAATAATGAGCACATAATCCATAATGAAATAAATTATCTGTTCACACACCATCCATAATGAAGCTCCCAAAGAAAAAAATTTTTTAAAAGTCCCACGAGGCACATGCTTTACTGATGCATATCTGTGCACTGTAGAATATTTTAAGCAGAGAATTAAAGCTAATATGAAATTGAGTACATGCAGATCTATTTCATGGATTTTTGAGAAACGCTATGCTTGTGCAAGACAGAAGTTCGACAAAATATTCCCCCAATATTTAAAAATTCATTAATTCTCCTGATTTTTAACGTGCACTTGGTTGAACATAGAACACTTTTGTAACAACAGGAGACAGAAACTGTGCTCCCCAAGACATTTTTACAGAAGTCTTTCAAAGGCTTACTTTGTTGTTCTTTTTTTCCAACACCATTCTTCTACATGTTCTTATAGGAGTGCGTGTTGTGTGTAAAACAGTGGTCACAGAAAGCTCATTCAACTTGGATGACACTGATTAAGGTACAGAGAAAACTGAGACAATGCCAGGAATATATCTCTTTCATCCAAGGGGTATTAGCTCCACTAGGAGCTACACAGCTGCAACCAAAGGCAAAGTATATCTAACCCAGTCATATTACACCCTGACTTAGCAAAGAGAGAGAAAATTCCAGTAAAAGACAGAATACCTGCAGCTTCCTCTAAGCACAACAAATTCAAGTATCTTCAGACGCATCCATATAATTACTTTTGCAGTTGTTGGAGTGAGCATGCAAAAATCAGAACAGGGATTTTAAGTTTTCACTTTTCCTCATTCTCAGATTTCACCAAAACACGAGAAATAAATTCCCTAGAAACTCGAGACCTCTCAGAGATGCAACAAAACCAAACTAAGCATGTTTGTGGTTTGCTATTCAGAAGACAACAGGTGGAAAAGGATGACAAATTTCTTTGTCACTCAGTGCACACCATACCTAAAGGAAAGTTTCAACCAATGTTTTAAATAAATATCAGAAACACACGTAAAAAAGATAAATATATTTTCCAGCCCTTCTATCAATTGTTTCATAATAATAGAAATATGAACGCAATGCCAACCTCTTTAAAAAAATTAAGTGGCAAGGAGGACACCATGAATAAACAATGTTTGACTATCAAACATATATTCACATATTTATTTTTCTTTAACTTGTATGTATTTAAAGATATTCCACTTTTAAACCAAAAGTTCCTGATTTCACTGTAAGATACAACTTCAGAATTCATTTAGAATAACATTATTTACTTCATTACTTACATTAATGCATTTGTGAGAACATCAGGAGAGGTCTAGAATAACAGTACAACACCATTCTAATCAACATAGACTTATCATACACTTGGAGTTAACATTGGACAAAATGTATTTACTCCAAGTTAAGTAAATTCTGAAAAAAAAAAATCTTATACCGGCCCAGGAGTAGCACTCTAACACTGTTCAAGCATTGCTTTGTTCTGCAAGCAATTATTCTGTCTAAATTAAGTAATTGACTGAACTTGGTGAAACCCAGATTTACAGAAAAAAGATCTCAAATTTCTTAACTTTTTTTTTTTTTTTAAACATTCCTCAGCACAGATAATGTAGTACAAGAAACATAAACAAGGTTTCAAATATATGGGAAAAATCTAGGAAAAATTGTATCCCCAGTTCGGGTATTGTTTTCGGGTTAAAAACAATCTTTGGGTTGGTATCAGAAATAATAGTAGTTTTAGACTTCACAGATCCAAAAAATATCAAGTGGTAAAAATCAGTGACTATTTTATTCATAGATACTGGGATGCCAAAACAGATATTTTTGAGCTGTAGACAAAGTCAGTGGGTATGTTTTTATTTTTTAGGTCAATCTTTGTGGCCATGAGTGTTCCGGACAAAGGGGCTACTGTCAGGTTTGTGACATTCACTAAATGCTCTGTGGAACCAAGCAGCTACCAGAATTTCATAATCACAGGACACAAATGGTTGACCTGGTTGAATCCTGGTACCTTCATATTTGAAGCAAAGACAAACAGGAGGTATAGACGCACCAAGCTTCAGAAACATGGTGCTGCACACAAAAACAAACCCAAAACCAATTGCTTTTGCCTACATCAACTCAAGACTTGAGAACTAATCCCCTTTTCCAACACATGCACATACTCTAACAATTTAACCAGCTGCACTGTTGTCAGAATAAGAACATGCAGAACAAGGACCGGCATTTATTGACATAAAACGGTAGTAAAAATCTGCTTATACATTTTGATGACTATTATATCCCCTAAAGTTAATTTGTTCCAAATGCACAACAAATAGTTTGAATGCTCCTTTTGCTTCTGTTGCATGAAGCTTTTAGAGAGAAAACGGGTCAAGAAGCCACAGAGAGCTAATGGTGAAATCATGTTTATAGAATAGAAATCTATCAAAAATCTAATTTTGTTAAATAAGAGAAATCATATACAGAAAATGTAATTATAATCCACAGAAAGCAGAGCTTTCTCCTCTTGTGTAACTTTGGGCTGAGGATCTGCTTCATTTATGCAGTCTAGGACAACATATTTATAATAAACCCTAATCATTAATCTGAAAATCTGGATGCATGCCCAAATGGAAACAAATCTAAAGACAGGTTGTGTTGCATTTTCAGAGGTCATATGGAGGCAAAAGGTCACAGAGAAGTCCATGGTAATGGAGTTTGCTAAACTTTATTTTAAAAGTAACAACTTATCTAAGGTTGTGCACCAGAAGAAAATAGAGGGATGTTTAGGGCTCGCAGCAAGTTAAAAAAAAACCCAAACATTTCACAGAGCTGCCAAAAATAGAATCTTAAAAACACCAACAATACCGCCACAAAAGCTGATGCAAACAAAAAGTTACATACAAAAGCAGAAAGAGAAAATAACGGCAAAGCACAACTGCAGGATACCATCCTTCAAACTGTGGAGCTGAGCAAGAGGAAGTAGCACCCTGTGGAAAAGTCATTTGTAGAGGATAGAGTCTTTTAATTTGTGTACGGTCAGACTAAAACCATTCCATGTCTGTTGAGACACGATTCTATCATGGGAGAAAAGCTGTGCAGACACAGAGTGTTTGCATCATGTGGGTGACAGCCAGGCAGTGCTGAGGCTTCGCCCTTTGCCTAGCAGAGCGCTGCACTCCACCAGGCTCTCTTTGCCTTAGCTCCTCTCTGCCCTTCCGTGTGCTATCTCGCTTCACCTCTATACTAGCAGCAAGTACAGATGATCAACCATGGTGAGAGGCTGGGGAAAGAAGAAAAAGCTGGCTGGTTTTAGAAAAATACTACTAGTAAATCCATACACTCAGCACAGTCAGATGGCCTCTGTCATATAAACTTATATTACATCTGAAGCTGGTTTTATTGCCTTTTTTTCAATGAAATGTTTGGATATTCAAGCCCATTCTCACAGATCTTGAAGATAAACAGCTCCTGATGTCACTGTGGAGTTCTATTTTCAGAAAGCTTTATTTATTTCTAAGTGGTTTAATGTGCATCTGTTTACACAAATATTTAGATATGTGAAAGCACATCCTGCTCAAGCCGGTCTGATAAACAGAAGTCAGCTGTTACTCCTTTTCCACTCCTGACTCTGCTTGGAGCACTGCCTATTCCCGAGCTCTCGTTTATAATGCAGCCATTGTGCTTAGAACCAGGAGTTTATAAACACATGCTTGAGAAATGTAGTCTGGCTTTCCAGCAAAATATTTCAATGGTTCTTTTATCATCAAATTGCACTACAGTTGGTGTGGCTCGGCACACTAAAAGTTTACATTTCTCCATGAGGCCTAATGCAGTATACATGCTGGCAAGATTAGCAAGACTGGAAGGTGACCAGGAAGAGTGCACACTAGAGACAAAGAACTATTACCACTCTTGTGAGTGAGAGTTATCTCTACAAACTGCTTGCACTGATTATAGAAGCACAGTTTATGGAGTATGGGATGCAGGCTCTAAGTCTACCAGCAGCCCATCTTTTTGACCTACAAATTAGTTGTTACACTTGTTTAACACACAAGAAAACATGCTACAGAAAGATGAAGAATAGAGGTAGGATACATGTTCCTCTGAAGACTGGAGTAGAAGTTCAAAGATTGGGACTAAGCTTCCACTTTTGCCACAGAATTTTCATGTGAGTTTGGAAAAATCTCTTAGATCCTAGGCCAGTAACATGCTCAGCACATCCCACTGACTTCAGTTTCTGGCAAGACTTGAATCATATGTGACATCCTAAATCTACTAAAATTTTTCCTGTTACTCTGGTCACTAGAATGAAGTTTTCTTTTACCTCATAAAAGACAATATAGGTGTTCTTTCTTTTGAATATATATTTTCTTACTAAGGGATCAGCTTTGTTTTCCATCCAGAATTACACTGGCACTCTCTCCATTTTAAATCAGTACCCATCCAACAAAACTGAACTGTCCTATTCTCTGAACTGCTGTGTCCTTACCTATCTCTTGTGTCAAAGATATTCTAGTTACATTTTAGTATATGTCAAACTTCTGGAGGTCAGCAGTTTGGAACATTCAGTAAGTCCACTATAAATCATGAGAATCTGGGAAAGGCTTCTTGTACTTCTTGTAATTTTAAAATTAAGAATGTGGAAGTTTTGCACCTGAAAATGAGGACAGGCTATAAGTATATTTTGTGCTTTTGAAAATGGAACCCCAAATTCCATAGCAAAAGTAAAATCAATATGTATACCTATCTCGATTTTTTCCCAAAAACCATAATTTTTAGGTCACACTCACAGTCCCTGTGCACTGACTGACTATTCCAGTTCACTAAAGCACGTGAACTGGATCCTTTTCAGCTGAAGTTAAACCAAAGATGCTCTCCAGCCACATGCATTTGCAGCCTATAAGATCACACAAGAGCTAGTCTGAAGTAAAACATCTCAAAATGCACACATTGTATCCTCTGTTATGTTCTACACTTCAATTTTTACTGGCCCTCAATTTTTCTCAATTAAAAAGCTAGCAACAAGACTTTGGACCTCTGCCCTTAAAGTCAACACAGAGCTAATTTTAACCTGGTTATTTTTTCCTCTGTTTTAAACAGCTGCATATACATTTAAATCAGAAAACGGAGGGGTTGGAGGGGACAACATGACATGACACACACACGAGACATAGCATTTTCCATGTCTTCCTTTACCTTTTCAAACTTTTTTTTCAATTCATAAAGCTTTCAGTTTCCTGCTCCACTGAGCCACTGCTAACAATCCATCCAGGAAAATACTGGTTTTAAATTAGAAGAAAAGGGTTTTTTTCATACAAGTTTGGCTTTACATAAGTATATTTCCTCTTTGTTCTCGGTAAATCCTAGAAATGTTGATAGTTACATGACTTTCTGAAGATGGAGTTACACAAATGACTATTGAGCTTTCATTATCTGAATCAAGCATAAGAATGCAGCATAAGTGCATCAGATTAGAGTGGCTTAAAACAAACTATAGATGATCAAACTTCATCAGCTCAAAAATTTGTGTTCTTATGATTAAAGAAAAACAAACAAAAAACTCAAACCTTCCTGCAATTTAAAAATTATTAGAAGCAACCAAAATATGCAGATGTAAACCTTTAAACATAACTTTTACAACAAAGCCTAAATTCTGTGACTGTCTCCAGCTGTTTGCTGATACTCCAGTAGCACACTGAGGCAGTTGCTAGACCTATGAGGTATCTCCTCCCTCTGAGAAGCATTTTTAAACAGCACACAGACACAAACTATTTCTTGTAGAATTCACCTCTTCATTTCTCACAGTGTATGCTGCCAGAGGAAAAAAGGTGTATGATAAGGAGGCCTTTTTCTCTCCTCTCCAATGCAGCCTGACAAAGAAGTAGTCAATAAATGCCCTATGTTGAGCAGCACCAAATCATCCCCAGACTCGTCCCTGTTTTGTTACAAGAGAAGTAAAAGGAAGATAGTTTAAAAATAAGTGTACAGGCAGTTTCCACTAATGGCATCATACAGTCTTCAAAATTATGCCACTATGGCCATTCAAACATGACTTGACTTTAAGCAGAGATTAACTCGTACCATCTTCCAGGTGTACCAAAGCCGCAACATGCCAGATGTCCCCAAGAGGTTGCAGTATCAAGCCACCTTATCAGCAGCTATTAGCAACAGGTCACCATAAGGACTCATGTGTGAAAGATCAGGATGGAGAAAGCCTGACAAATTGGAAATAGCAAACATATCTGCAGTTGCTTCATATATATTTACTTTTCAGCTCTAGTTTATCCATATCTTACACATAAAAAGATGATAAAGAAAAGCCATAAAATGTAGGGCAAGAACTTACATTATGAGAACCTAAGTCAGGGAATCTCACTTCTTAATACTTTGAGACCTGAGTCAATTTTACTGCTTCTTTGAAAAGCATTTCACTCTATGTCAAACTCTATGTTTCAAAAGCAAATTATTTACAGATATCCGCGTATCCAAAATCCTGTTATTCAATAATGACAACAAATGAAGTTTTATTTTAAAAGAATACTTTATTTCAAAAAATTATGTTTGCACATGTTGATATTTTACATTTTTAACAGAAAACATTCCCGGTGGTAGATAATTTCATTTGCCAATCAGACCTTCCCTTCCCCTGCTTCCTCTCAGTTTTCACAATCAATGTCAAGAGATATGTGCATCTTAAAAAAGAAAGAAGTCTCAATCAGCACTTCAAGGCACCACTGGGAATCTTCCGATGAGTTCCAGATGTTTGGCCATCGATGCGCTAATGCTTGCACCATGGAAAAATCTTTCCAGGTGTTTGCAGTTTCATGCATTGTTGCCCAACTGGGGTCATAAAGCTATTTCCATGAAGGAAGGCCATATTTAACCAGAGGCATGCAAACAAGAGAATACCCAGCCTAGCTGCAACCATGGCAGAAGGAAAAAAAAACCAAAACCAGTGTAACACCACTTCTGTGTGTTCATACAGAGTGAGCTGGGCAAGAATCGTGCAGTCCTGGGCACGCTGAAGTATACAAACTATCCTGCAAAGACAGGGGTAGGACTGATCAAATTTGACAGATAAGGAACCTGGAACAGGTCAACCTTCTTAAAGAAAGCCTAACCTGAGATGCTCATCAGCTTCAGCTTTGATTCCTATTTCAGAAGAGACATTGAATGTAGAGGGTAACAGTAGTTTGAAATACAACATAGTCTGGAACTGGTAACCTGAACATGACTTATACCATATTTAACTGAACTAATCCTTCCTAAACTGCCTAACCCACCCTGCTCAAAAAAAACCCAACCCAAAACAAAAACATTGGAAAATTCAGACAGTTACAAATTCAAATGATAGATCAAAAATTAAAGGATATTTACTTGGCTATATAAACAACATGAAATTTCAAGTTATTTAGGCAAGGGGAGTGCCAGAGTTTGAATTAGCATTCCCAGTATTTTGACTTATTTTGCCAGTTTCCGAATATCATACCTAAAATGCAATGGGCATTACTTAGAGCATTCATCTCCTTCAGGTTAAAGCCAGAGGCTATGTATATTAGTCAACGTTCTAGAGTTTTTTATTATTGTCCAAAGCCTTGAAATTAATAATTTAAAAGTTGCAAGTGAATAATATTATGGTTTTTATATATATTTTTAGGAAAAAAATCCTAAAGAACGACAGAAAAAACAATTGTTTTAACTACTAAGCAAGCATTTTGGTTTTAAAAAAACAATTAAAAATGAAGGGTCAGAAGCACATTCACTTAGGAAAAACAAAACCCAGGTAAAAGACTTGAAATTCTGACATCTGCAGCATGTTCTTACCTAAAAGGGAAGTATTCACAGCCATCTGAAATGTTTCAGTGCTTTTTTGTTTTCTAGGCTCCAACTGTGTTTGTTTCTGCATTGCTAAGTTATGAATCTTTTAAAAATCAGAAACAGGCTTTCTACGTTTATACTAGGGAAGACTAAACACAGCAACAACAAACCACCAGGAAACTGAAACCCCTTAAAGCTGCATATAGGATAATCTACCATAAAATCGGTATAGTTCAGCATAGGCCCATAGCTGATCATTCCACATTGCAATGTACATTTAGCATTTATAAAGCTTGTTGCAGCTCAGATCTTTACAAACATACATTGAATTCCACATCTCAGTTTCCCAATACTAGCACATACCACTATTCGTTAGCCTTGAGCTACGAAGTATGAAGAAACACCTCACTTTTTTTGAATGTCATTTTGGTTTAGAGTCACTAACAGATCTTTTGAGCACTATTCACATGTTTGGTAAGAGAACAAAACATAGTACATCTGTGAGATTTCAAAATAAAATTGCATGATTATACCCTGTTTAGGAGACCTCACGATAGCTATAGACAGATCTGTGGGCAAACAGGAACATTAATTAAATTAAATAGTATCAAAAGTATGCATTTGTTTCTCTTCTGAATTTAAACAATTTCAAATGCTTCAAAGACAACTAGCGATTTACTTCAAACATCACCTCCTGAAGACATGATCTCACATAAACCTCAAGTCATCTGCATACTTGGAACAACTATTTTAATTACAGGAGCTATCAAGTACAGTAATAGTAATTTAGAATTATTCTTTAATAATACATCATGCTAGCATGTTTAACTAACTCTGAATAAGAGAGTATGAAAAGAAAACAAAGATCAGAAGAAAAATTTAGAATGACAGAATGGTTTGGCCTGGAAGGGACCTCAAAAATCATCCAGTTCCAACCCTTCTGCCATGGGCAGGGACAGCCTCCACTACTCCAGAGGTTGCCTAAAGCCCCATCCAAGCTGTCTTTGAACACTGCCAGGGAGGGGGCAGCCACAGCTTCTCTGGGCAGCCAGTGCCAGTGCCTCAACACCCTTGTAGCAAATGATTTTTTTCCTAATGTCTAATCTACATCTCCTGTCATTCAGCTTAAACCCATTACCCCTTGTCCTGTCACTACACTCCCTGATAAAGAGTCCCTCTCCTTCAGCTTTCCTGTAGGTTCCTCCAGGTACAGGAAGACTGCTATAAGGTCCCCCCAGAGCCTTCTCTCTCCAGGCTGAACAAGCCCAACTCTCTCAGCCTGACTTCATAGGAGAGGTGCTTGAGGCCTCTGGTTGTCTTTGTTGGCCTCTGTTTTGCTTGTTATTTTATGTATTTCTTAGTAACTCATGAAAAATCAGTATAGTTCACTTCCATTGTTGGTCCTTGCTTAAACCCAAACAATGGACAATGGATCTACCTTTAATTTCAAAAAGAAAAAAAAATCAGATTTCTGTATTTCTCAGTATAGACTTACAAGGTCAGTAGCATTCTTCAAAATTTGAAGAGTTCTTTGACTGATCTAATCACATGACGATGATACATCTCTCTAAGTCGGTATCTAAAACACTCTAATTCCTTTGAAATAATTTTAAAAGGCAGATAAAACTTTGTCCTATTGTGCTTTTATGGGTAGAATAAAGGGAACAATACATGTGACAAAATTAACATCTAGATCCCTATTCCAATGTTGGAATTCTCACTGAAGTCCAGAAGCGTCTGTCAACAACTTACCTATTCATCTAAAAATTCCCACCTGTTGCACTAACCAGTTTGAGTTCAGACACATCACTTCTCCACCCCAGGGCAATAAATTCCATCTCTATAAATTTATCGGCTTAAATTTTCAGAAGGCAATCAGTAATTGCAAGTGCATCAGCTTTTATTTGCCCTGTCCGAGATACCTCAGAGAAAAACCTTGATTTATACAAGGTGCTGAGCATCTATACAATAAAAGCTGAACCTCTGCCTAATACTGGGGATTACAAGCTTCAGACATTAACAAGTTAAATCACTTTTGAAACTGAAGCTAAATCTTCCTTAGCAAACACACATGCAAAAAACTATAGAGAAAGTTTCAGAAAAAGGTAGGAAAAAAACCCTGTGTCTTTGAATGGAGGTATCTGCTTTTACTCTGTATTTTATTGCAGATCCTCAAGACTGTTTTTTTGTGGGTTTGTTTTGGTTTGGTTTTTTTAAGGATTATTTTTTAATCATGACCTCATGCTCTAGCCTACTGTGGAACTTTAAAACCAGTTGTACTGGATTGGTTCAATAATTTGATTGTTCAGTCTGATTTAGCCATTAATAAGGTGCTTCCACTAAAACTTTCCATCTAAATATGATGCTTCTAGCAATATATGCTAACTCTCATGATCTTAGAGGTCTCTCAAATACACCTTTGAGAACATTAAAAGGTGTGGCTGTGATGTTAATATGATCTGAATCTGTAACAGGATTGCTCAATCTCATCAAATCCTATGAAATACATGACTAGTTGTTCTAATTATGTTTTCTTAGACTCCTAGCACATTTAAAACAAAGACTCAGTATTTCCAACTCATTTTTCCCACTGTACAACTTTATCAACAGTCCCAATATTGTGGGAAAGAACATCATGTCATGTGTTCTATGCAGAACTAAATCAGTTTACAGTGTTCAGTCTTAGGTATTTTCAAAAGCATTACTTATCCTGATTCACAGAGGGCATACAAGGATATGCACCAGCCATATGTTTCAGATGGATTGATCCAGTACCTCCAAATAACAGTTTTATAACTGCTTAATAACTGCATCAAAGCATAAGGAATGAATACCTTTTCCTTACAATTAATGACCATAAAAGAAAATTAAATTAGACTGCCTCCTGAGACTGATTCTTCTTCTGGTAATTTTTTAAGTAATCAATAAAAAAAAGTTTCAGGTATTTCTTGTTTTTTCTTTCCCACTGTGCATATGAAAAGGTAAAGTCACACGCTGTTATTTCTACACAGACTTAACAGCTGCCCCTTTTTCTTTTCTAGGGGGATGAGGTGGACAGAAGGCACAGAAAAAGCAAATTCTCCAGCATATTAATTCAGAACAATAAGTATGTTGTAATTGAGGGACCTTTTATAGCAAATTAACTAACAATTAGACAAACTTATTTCTCATGTAAGTTACTATCACTTTTTCAGACCAAATTTGTATTAGTAAAAATAGTATCCAATACTGCTTTCCTGTCAAATCCAAGGCCAATTGAATTCCATTCAAATATCCACAGTGAACTTGAACTAAATTGGCATTTGCCTTGTTAATTATAATTTGTGACAGTTGCTACAAGAGATAACTTAAAAGATATATATTCTAAACAATACATTTTATAATGTATACTGAACAATGTTTTCCAACAATCTTGCATAAAAAGGTTTCTTTTTCCTGTCTTTTTTACACACCATTGCTATATTTTTATTGTTAATTCCTCTTTCCCCTCGCTTTGTAACTATTTGACCCTTTGCTTGGCATTTCTATTAGTTACTCTCATTTATTCAAGGGTGATTTTTCTTTTTTTAATGCACTGCAGTACATTCAGATAGCAGATTTAAGTAGATATTAATGTCATGGGTGGCATCCTTGATGTGAATTTATTGGATGTTTTTGTTACTCATCAACACTGGGGTTGTCCTCCCTCATACATGCTGTTCTCGTCCTGTTTACCTTGGGGAGATTCCCAAGGCAGATGTGAGAGGTAGGGCTCCCTCCTCCCCCAACCCCAACATATCATAAAGCACATTGCAACACACCACTAACCTCCACTGCCAGTATTTATTACAGAGAAGGGACAGGGCCAAATTATTCTGGTCTCATCACATCAAGTGCCACCACTGAGCTGAGTTACAACACAAGATGGAGATGAGGAACGTTGAGACAGAAAGTTGTTGTTGTGATATGTACCTTGGACTATCCTCACCAGTCAAGACTACAGAGAAAGGCTGCATGGTGAAAACAAAATTAACTGCATTATCATATTTCATTGTGAAAGCAAAAATTGGCACTTTTAAAAAACACTGCTGCATTACAGCTGTGTCGGCTCACAGCAGACAGGCCAAGGCTACATCTAAAGTTTCCATTACAAGATTCATTCTTAACTCCACTGTCAAGACAAAGCAAACTTTTCAAGTAAGGTTTGTACTGAATTCTTGAGCCCATGAATGTTCTCTGATGTGAAGCTGTTTTCACAAATTCAATTAGGATGAAACTGTACGTTAACAAACAGGCCTAGAAGATGTGGGTGCTTCTGTGTCTTTAAGGACAAAAGGGCAAAATACTCCACCCACCTTAGCTGCTTTTAAGCAATAGGTACACATTTTTCTTTATAAATACTGTAAAGATCTATTTGGTTGAGATTGGACATGTTATCCACAGTTTTACCTAGCTATTCTAACATTCATATCCATATTAACCTCACAGCAGGATTTGAATGACACACTGCAGTTATCAACTACAAGCACCCTGTCAAATATGTTTGTTCTTTTCCTTAATAATGTTTACAGACTATTTACAGATTTGAGGTCTGTATTTAGTATTTTTAAATAATAGATCTAAGTGAGATATTTGAAATTATCTTACAGGTAACATTTTGCAAGGGTTGCAATGTATCACATCCATGTATATTGCCTAGTCTTTATCAGCAATGTCTTACTAATTCTTTTCTAGTAAAATTTGGGAAAACAAAATATTGTAAATACCATGGAATGAGACAGAGTCCAGGGAGGCTTCTGAAATTAATTGGGAGTTTACCCTGGAATGACAATTTTAGTGCCTTTCCTGTCACTAGCTGTGTAATTGTACTGTGGCAAAGCCAAAGCACATCTGTTAGTGATGAAGATCTCAAGCCTCCAGGTGTTTTACTAAAAAAAGGCACGATGTTTGTCAGCTCTGTCAAACAAGAGTCAATATACACTATCAAGAGTTACACTTTAAAGATATGACAGCTGAGCTGAAAATTAGCATATTTTCATACATAGTTGATAGTTATTGAGATACCTGAGACACTCACCCGAGGCCTCTTCATGGATTTCAAGTCTCTCAACTTCAACTGAACTTATACTAGATTGCTTTTTAATTAGTGTACAAGTGCAAGTCAGTGATTCATCAACAACAACAAACTAGAGAAAACTAGGAAAATAGAAGTTAGAAAGCTAGGACCAATAAAAAATTAACAACTGCATCATGTGTTACGTAGATTAAAATATTATGTAAATCTAAAATTTTCTCTTATTCCTGTATTTTTGCAATTAATACATAAAATGTGAGGTACTCATTTTTTGATAATTTTTCATAGAACTACTCACATCATCTGTGTTTACAGAACTGCCCACTCAGACAAATACTTAACACCTGCAAAAGTTTACTATCCAGGAAGTTCTGGAGAAAACTTTTTCAGATCTGGTAAAGAAAAAAATACTTTTTTTTTTCCACCCTACAAAGGATTAAAATTTAAGTTTTCCTAAAAAAGAAACAAAACTATGAATTCAACATTTTACTTTCCTCATTAATGAGCTGTAGGTTATGCATTGCTTTCATTAAAATATGTTCTTGACATTTTTAAGTTGTGATACCAGCAACTTGTGATGAGTTAGGGTAGTGAAACTATAGACGGTTAGTGCTAGACAGAGAAACATTTGGATATGAAGAATGATTCTACAAACAAGGAATATCTGACAAGTGCATACAAACAGGATGTTGTAAATTTTCCATAGTTCTGATTACAACAGTTCTTTAAAAAAAAACCAACAAAAACACACACAAAACCAAACAACAAACCACAAACCAAAAAATATTCAGCCATTCCTCACAAATATTAGTTCTTTACATGAAAATACATGGAATTTGTGACCTCTTTTTTAACAACAAAAAAGCAGAACATATATTTTCCTACTATTCATTAAACCATTGCCCCCCGACTTGCATTAAGCCATCTCCTGCCATCATACACCAAACAACTGCATAAAGAGAAGGTATTAGGTCAAAGAGTAGAAGCAGGTAGCCTTCCTTTAAAAGGACCTACAAATGCTGTAATAATGCATTATATAATATTGAAACGGTACTTTCAAAGGGATGCTACATAACAAATTCAGTGTACTAAGTGGCTTATAAATCGTTAAAAACATAATTGCTTCAATCATTCCAACTGACATTGTCTGACTACCCTTTTACCTACCCCCATGTTCTAGAAGTGATACAATTCCAGTGCAAAATAACAATTTGCTTTTCCACTTTTCAAAGTACACCTCTAGTTCTAACCTACATTGTTGTAAGTTTAGCAGTAAGTTGACTTTTTCTTTAGACAAGTTAAATTATCCTCTAGTGCAGCATAATTAAACTACGCAGCTCATTAAAAATACATGCAGAAGTAACTCAACCCAGTAAAGTTTAATTTGCCCATTCCCATATCAACAACACGTCTCAATCTTAAACAAGCACAGGCAGCCCCAACTCAATATCAGCACCCTAATAATCACTTACTTGGTCCTGATACTTAGAGTTCCACCAGCCTAAGCCTATGCTAGGGACTGTGGCAGAAAAGTTTGTCAAAGATCAGATTTCAGCCTCTAACCTTCCTTCCTGTACATAGACATGGACACACACATACTCTTTTCATAATGACTTCTTTAAAGGAGATCAAATCTGAAGTTTGTAAAGTCCCAAGAGGCTTCATGTTAGACTAATATCCACGGGCTGATTCAAGTTCTTTTTGACCTCTGCAGGCTATTTACACTGTCAAATAATTTAACCCACTCATTAGCTCTCAGGCCTACTGTTTGTTCATGCTTCATGTAACAACAGTCATCTCTAAGCTCCCTTCTCCAGCAAGCATAAATAAGAAAGCCTGGAACCTGCTAACAGTGTTCACTCAAGATCCCTGATACCTGGGACCTGGTAAGCCAGTTCACTCAAAGCAAGGTTTGGAGCTAGACTACACCATGTTCTGGACAATGCCCAGTCACCTCATGAGCCAATCATGGCATGCAACACAAATCCTCCCAGGCATGCTATAAACCCGCATTTCTTTATTTTTCAAGATGCAAGACATTCTGCAGGCATCTAGAACTAAAAATAGTTATAATTGTATCTTTGGGAAGTACAGGTCTTGATGGCAATGCATGCTGAGTACCAGGCAGAGAAGCTGCAGCCAGTCTGCCAAGAGGACAGCCTCAGCAACGGCTGTCTCTTTCCGCTCTGGCAGAGGCTCCAGGGGATGCCTGCTTCAGCACCAAGGCAGTCAATTGTTTTCAAAATACTGAGAATTTACAATACAAACATGAAGGTACATACGTAGATATGGAAAGCATTTCTGGAATGTGAATAAACACTGCTTATTCTAAGTCTAATCTCTAAAAAATTATGCATATGATATAACTTATATAAAAAAAAATTTTTCTGCTGGCTTTGTATGTTCCCTCAGATTTTTCATTTTACCTTGTTATCAAAGTGTGAGCAATTCCACATGCAACTTATAACTCTTTGGTGAAGTCCCAGGTCCAGGACACTTTCAGGGCCTGACCTCTCAAAACAGAAAGAGTCAGGGGGAAATGTTACTTCAATTTGATTGTAATGCTTTCATCTTAAGAGCGCTTGTATTTGGAGACCAAGTCTAGTCCAAATGGAGAGCACTAACAATGATCTCTCAGTTGCTTCTGCAGGCTTTGTACAAGACTCCAAATTTAAGTGGTGATTTTTTTCTAACTGAAAAAAACTGTTCTTCAAAACAGTCCTTTGCATGTCATTCAGAGATTTCATTAACTTTGCAGCTTTATAAGTTTTAGATTAGTAAGAATTTAGACTTGTTATCTGAAGCCTTTAGCAGAGGGTTTCCTACATGTTCAAGTTCTCATGTTTAATCCCCTTCTAGTCACAGCTCCTGTTCAGAGTCAAACATAATTAATTACCTGTAATTTTTTTTTTTAAAGAATCCCACTTGTTGAAATAAGATGGTAAAATATGTGGAAATAAAAAGGAAAAAATACATGGTGGAGAGAGAGGAAGGATAATAAATACTTTCACAACATAAAAGCATCAAGTCTTAGGAGATGTCCTGATAGGCCTTTGCCCCTTGGCTATATCTGTATCTGTGTCAGCAAGCAAAGCAGAGCCAGGGCCCATTGTCTGGCCCTAAGGCCAACTGACATAGCCTGGCCATGCACATACTGTAAAATCTTTCAGACTCTGAATTAGGATTGCAAGACGAAAGCTATCTTGCTGACAAGCAGGACTCAGCCCTTGCCCAGACCCGGCAAATGTTACCAACTCACCCAGGTTACCAACAGGTAGGTTACAGAGGTGGTTGGCATAAGCAAGCGTAACCAGAAACACATTAATTGAGAAGCAGAGAGACATATGAATGCTTCTCTCTTAGTGACACACCAAGACAGTGCAGAACACAGTAGAATATATGTAACTAAAGAAGCTGGATAGCTCAGCCCATGAATACTAATAAGCCATAGCATATCCTTGTCAAAGAAACTGGATAGAAGACACCAAAAAAAACCCCAAAGCCTTCCAATTTTAAAAATGAGCCATTTGAAAGACTGGTAGGACCATAGCTCTGCCTGTACAACATTAAGGGAATCAACACACCAAGCAGAGTGCAAAGGTTGAGATTATTTTGTTCATTTAAAAACAGAATGCCAAAAGAACACATAATATACTATTATAACTCTGGCTTTAAACTTGAACTCAGCATAAATTATTTCAGGAATGTTTTGCTTAGTCTCTTTTTATATCTCCAGCGCAAAAATCTATTTTGATTGCATGGCCCTGGAACAAGTCTGTTATTTTTCACATTTTATCATTTTTGGAAACAGTATGCTACAACACAGCTTTCTTATCTTTCAACCTGCACCCCCCTCCCACGTAAGGCAGAAATAAAACACACTGCACCACTTGTAAAATCAAAGAGACAGGCTAAAGTGGAAATCTCCATTCACTGAGGGAAGGGTTTGCATCTCCAAAGGAAAACAAAAACAAAAGTTGAAGACTGGTTAAACTACCATATGCTACAGCAGTATTACATAGTTTCGCTGCCTTTAACACAGTAAACCATCAGAAGGCAAAGCTGTGAATCTTTTTAAGAGAGGAGGAGACATAAAAAAAATTTTAAAATAAAAACCAAAAAAGGCTCTGGTGCAAAAAAAGAAGGCTTCACCATCAAAAGTAAAAGCATTGATGACATAATTATGGAAGAACACCAGTC
Organism: Zapornia atra; assembly: GCA_013400835.1. Classification (NCBI taxonomy): domain Eukaryota; kingdom Metazoa; phylum Chordata; class Aves; order Gruiformes; family Rallidae; genus Zapornia; species Zapornia atra. The sequence goes on along the minus strand of VZTU01035581.1, from coordinate 10,019 downwards.
TACCCCACCTGACATTGTGGCCGTATCAACAGGATCGTATACAGAACTGACATACCACAGCAGGAACTTGATATTTAAACATATTCTCATTTGACTTCAGCAATATGACCAAAGAAAAAGCTTCATAACACAAAGAACAACACATACACTTTATGTACGAGAGAAGGAAAAGTGTCCTTCATGTAGTAACTTCAATGTGTACATATAAAGAACATGAACAGATCAGGGGAAAAAAGGCTCAGGTGTCGTAGTTGGAGGGAATTAAATTAAACTGTTTGTCTTTTGCTTCTTCACATAATTCTTCTAACTGAAACAGCCCCCACAACCCCCTCCAAAAGATACATCTTTTCTTCCATCCAGTTTAAGTTTTGAGCTTACAGACCATGAGACAGTGTTACCCTACTGTGTTGACATGAAACATTTCTGAGCACGCACTACACAGCGACAGCCGGCAGGTAGCCCCTACCCGCGTGTGCCGCCTTGCAGTGATCACAGGAAGCATGCTCTGTGGTTGGAGATGCCTGCAGTGCTTGCAATCTTCCGACTGCAAGGGCTCCCGCAGCGCTAGGTGCCAAGGAGACGTGAAAACAGCATGATTTATTCCACGTGCTCCCAGACCAACTCAAAGCACTCTGTCCACGCTGCTCAACCCACTAGGGTACTTTCACAGCAATGACCGTTGTCTGTGCATCAGTAATAAACAGCTTGTAAATTCAGCCTGGAGTGCTGCTCTTCTCTTACATCTGCTTTTCCTTATCTCTGTGTTGATGCATTTCTGCCCTATTTACCCTTGTCCTAAACTACCATACATTTTCTTTAAGGCGCAGACTCCAAACAACATATCATTCTGCAGACACATAAGCTGCAAGTCACCTCTTTTGCAATGCAACTAACAGAGATTTTAAGACAGCCAAGAACCCAGCATCTCTAGCCACATTTATTTGCAGCTTTACAAATCAAACATCAACATGCATAAAGAAAATAACAACCAGCCAAAGAAAAATCAGACGCCTGACAGAACTTGGTATATCACCCAAAAATGCTTGAACTGTATCATAACTATTTTAAACTTTGTGACAATTTCAAATTAGTTAAGGAAACTAGTTCAGCAGAAACCAGCTCTTTCTAGCACATAGAATCAAGTCAACTTCATACTGCACCCTCATTGCAACCAGTCTGTAAAACTGGATTATTTAGTGAAACAAAAGAACTCTTTTTTCGCTTTCCAGGATGTAACATCACTGCAAAATCTTATGGGGATTCAGGTTTATTCAATTTTTTAATTCCCATAGGCTGAAATATAGATTACATGAGGTAAAACAAGGTTTGACCTTGGAATACTCATTTCACATTTGAGTAATTCTTCTGAAGCCGCTTCCTCTGAGGGACTACCAAGATGAGTACAGGACAGACAATCAGACTAATTATTAATCAACGGGAATACAATCATGAGGCATGACTTAAGACTTCACAGCAGTGTTACACATCAGTCACAGTAATTCTGGGAGAGGCAGCAGGAAGATGTTTGACCTTGCTAGCTCTGGAATGGATGTGTGACATTTTAGGTCATATAACCCTACTGGCTGAAAACAAACAGTCCTAGTTACACAACATGCCTTCTCCCATCATAAGATTTTCTGTAGTTTAGGTAACTACATCTTTGTCTTTTTTTTGTAATTCAGTTCATGCTTGCAGCAGCTCATATTTTCTAGATATCAGCCACTGCACTGTCTGCCATGATTTAGGATTAGTAATAGTTCAACAAAAGATTATAACAAAGAATATTTCACTAGCCATCTGCACCATTGCCTGTCATTCATAGACAGATCACTCTTCCTGAAGAAAAGCCCTAAACAAGCCACTTCAAAGTTACTTACAATCTTCCAGGCAATTCATATAATTGTTATCCCCCGAGGAAGAGAATTAATGTTTTGACTAGACTAAACGTTAAGGAAAATGGTAGGTTCTGTTAGTTACTATGCAATATATGCAACATAGGAATTTCCAAAACAACAGCAATATAACTATTTTTATAAGAGGCATCAGTGTGTTTATTTGCCTAATGGAAAGAGAATTGTGTTCAAAACTTCCTCCTCCCTTTCCTTGCATATGTACACAGAAGTCAAAGCTGAGGGGTTTTTTTCTTCTCTTGTTAAATCTCTTTCTGCTGCTGATGGATGAGCTATCACAAGATACACAGAACCAGACAAGGCAGTTAGCCATTAAATACAGGGTTTGAATGAATCAAACTGGATTCACACAAGAGTATTAAAGTGGTCACTTAAAACTTGGTCTCCACCTTAGGGCTTTTTTAATCTTGTAGCAACTAGTTCAAATTTGAAGAGTATTTTTAAGGGCATATTATTCAGGAACTTTGGGGGACAGAAGCTTTTTATATTTGACTCCAACAGTAAATTTATGTGAATATTCTATACAATTTGGCTGAAGTTACTAAATTTTACCTTAAGTGGCTAGTCAGAAGTGGCATTTGTAGTTTCTATGTGGGTTTTTTTTCAGTTTGAGGCTTGCGTGGACATTAAACCTTTGCTGCACTTCATTGTAGTTAAAGGTATCCTCTATCTGAGGTTTGTTCTCTTTCTGTGTATACACATATACTTACTATAACTATATGATTCCTTAAGCACTACATTAATTTTCACATATTAATTTCTTTCCAGTGTCTTACTGCACTCTGCTCTCTTCCACAACTACATAAAACACAGTACAGGAATTTTCAGAGAACAACCATTTTCATAACTGACTACTGTTATGTGATATGGAATACTGGGTTTGAGGCATAATGGAAAAAATTAATATAGACACTAGTCCTGGGTTAGAGGAGACAATACCTCTGAATGCTTAGGCACACACGTCATGCATATTTTATACACACACATAAATGAATATATTAGAATATGGGCATAACTCTAGCTTTCTTCCTCACCAATCATTAAGACCACTAGTATCTGAAAAGATGCCTCCAAGCTTAGGTTTGCCAAACTAGACCAATAAAATCTTTAGTATAGCAACCTCAAGAACACCACCACAGTGAGAGCATGAGGGCAGCAAATTCTTGTTTTTTCAACTGTCAGCAAGAGACACCAGAAGTTTAAGGAATTCTTCAGGATGCTGGGGAGTCATTCAGAAAACTCCACCTAAGTCAACTCCTTGGCAGATATATTATTTACTCTACTACTGCTTTAGGTGGTTACAACTGACAGTAAAAGCATAGTCACAATAAGGGTGTACCAATTTTTAATTTGCACGTAGCACATAAAAGCAAATGATATGCATTTTTCAAGCACACAACTGGAAAAAAAGGGGAAAAAAGTGCTGTTTGCCACTTATTTAACATCTAAAAGGATATGAGTTTTTCTTTTGTAATTAAAAAAACAACAACCAAAAAAATTCACAAGAAACATATATTTCTACAATAACAGATGTTGACTGGAACCATCAACACAGATCTTAATTGTTCTGGTTTTACTGTGCTGCAGTACACAGTTCAAACAGAGCTGAAAAGCATAAAGGCATCTCCCCCCCTTTCCTCAAAACTATGTTTGATTAGACCCATTGTAAGAAATAATGACAAAGGAAGTTAGTTGTTTGACAAACACATAGTGAAAAAGATGGTAGACGTTATATTATACTTGATTTTTTGGCCTTAGATTTTAAAATAGCATGTGCTTGACTATACTCCACTGAAATAAGTGAGCATTCAGGGGAAAACATAACCACCTGAGTGCAGAAACACTTGGAAAGATGAAGGCATGGAGAAAACTCCTATTCATTCCTTTTCCCCTTCAGGTCCTACCCCTCCCAAGGCAAGCACCAAGCCAGCTCAGAACAGAAACACCCACTAAGAGGGGAGCCCAGCGGTGTGTCACCACACCATCCACCAGCCCATTCCCTGCTCTGCAATCTCTGCAGGATGATTTGGCTAACTGACCTGTGGCTTCAAAGCCTGCTGTCACCCTACAGTGCACGGAGTTCCCTGAAAGGGAAAAGCTCTCTCCAAATATTTTCAGATGACTAACAGATATTTTTGTAAGTTCTTGGGTTTTTTCTGACTGAAAGCAAACAAGGTGGACTTTTTACCTTTTCCAGCCATAGCTTTGGATTTAAAAAAAAATTTTTTTTAAAAATCAAGCACCTCCTACCTGTTTTCTGCTTTTATTTTTCCAGGGTTTTTGCAAGGCAAGCATGCAGGTCCCTGGGGCCCTTCTATAAATCAGAAAACTGAGCACACTGGATGTGTTTGCTTACATACAAAGGACCGATAAGTTTTCGTGCATGGTAGCCAGTCCTTTAATGGGATTCTCACAGGACCAACTCTCTACTGAAAACTTTACTTCTTAAAGAAGTTAATTCTTTTGTTTGCAAAGGAGTTCAGTACACCAATGAGTAAGGCTCATCCCCCATAAGTACACAAGTCTGCACAATATTTGTACTTAATTGCTCATATACCTGATAAAAGGAAATAAAAGAAGATTCAAAGGAAAACAAGGAAAAATAACCCTGGAGTATTCAAGGGTTTTTAAGGGCTACACCCGTGCTGACATTCCAGGAATTTCTGACAATACAGAATTTTCTGACGTGAAAGCAATTTCTTACTAGGACTTTTCATCAAATCACTGTGGGCTGCAGTTACCACAAAATTGTTTTCTACTCATTGCATGTTATTCTGTGGTGATTGGCACGATTGTCAGACAGAACCATTTACATGTGCTAAGCGCAGACTGCATAAAATCTCACAGTGGGAACCTATTACTTCAGTTCTCTAGTGCTTACTTCACACGCATATGTTTTACTCACACAAGCGTAAGGGCACTGCAAAATATCTAACTTGAATTTCTTCTCGTCTATTACAGGATAATAAGTTGTACAGTTCTCAAAGTAATTAAATGAGCTCTCTATAGAGACAACCCTTTAAAAAAAAGTAGACTGAGCTGTAGAAACAAGCACTTCAACATTTTCACCTCAACCTTATTTTCTGTTGCATGTTACGAAGGAAAGCAGCATTAAAAATCTTTCCTTACCCTTCTACACAGCAAGCAAATTGCCAACAAGCTCTTCCTTTAAAAGGTGGAAGTACCAAAGATACAGAAAACAAACACACCAGGTATTTTAAAACAAAGAGTCATGGCAGAAGTTAGTTTGCAACATGGCTGCAGAGCCTGGAATCAATTTGATACTGTGCTATTTGAAAATTCCTGTTACTCACTGCACCACTCCTGGTCTCCAGGAGGCTTGGGGTGGGCGGACGAGAAGGGGAGCGCACTAATTGAAAGCAGTATAACTCCGCCTGTGAGAAGTCAAATGGCAGAAAATATTTGCCTGGCTGACTTTAATGTGAGCAAAACCTAATCCAGAGATGATTTTACTGAAGACCCAAATGCTTACTACATCGCACCATGCTGAGCACCAAAACCCTGAGAGCTGACCCCGTATTCCTAAGTGGTCAGAGGTCAAGAACTAGACTTTGGTTTTAAGCAAGACAGACACTTTTCTATCTTTTCTATAGGAGAATTATACTGTTATTTATATGTCTGAAAATGGCTAAATCTAGCTGTATAAACAAAGGAAAAGAAATGGGGTTGTTTTCAGCACCTATAATATTTTTTAATGAGCGTGTATTAATAATGAATTGTCCTCTTAAGAAAGGAGGGGCAATTTATGTTGTGTAATTGGGAGGTGGGTATTTATTATGCACCTGCAGATCCTGCCAAACACAGATTATCAGCAAAGCAACTCTACTCCTGACTTCAGTCATAGTGTGACACACTAAAACATGTAGAAAGTAGTAGAAGGCTGCACATCACTCAATTCCTGCCTTTAAGGTAGAGTACAGTAATTAAGTGCTAATGCTTACTGGAATTTCCAGTGGAAATTGAGGCAGTCACTCCTTGGCAGAGCTGCAGAGATTTCTTCGTTCTGCAGTTTCGCAGGCGTTCAGTAGGAACTCAAAGGAACAGTTACTCCTCCTCATCCCAGTGTAATTTTGTTATTGTTCACAAATTAACATTAGTGCTCAGAATTTCTTCATTTTATAATGAACGCTAATTACGTGTCTCCTCTGGTTTGTAAAGCCCAGGCTGCAGTTGAACTGTTCCAAAGTGTACAGGAAAATCAGTTCCGCAGTTGCATCCCACTCCAATAGCTGAATTAGAGGAAACTTGACAGAACCCTGCCTTGATAATCACATTTTTAGAATCACAAAGCATTATTTTTAAAGTGGCTCTGCCTGGATGAGTAATTAAGCAACTTTTGAAAAACAATTGCCCTTTGATTTGAGCACATAATGATACTCTGTAAACAAACTGCCAACTCCTCAAGTCTAAGGCTCATACCTGTCTTTACCCATTTAGTTTTTGCAATAGCAACTGTTCCAGCTTGAAGAGCATTTGCATGAACTTGAATTTCCAAACTTACTGTTGCAAATTGGGTCAAGAGCTTGAGGTTACTCATCTGCATAAGCCATTTTCAAGTGCTAACACTTGATAAAACACTCATTCCCTAGTCTGTGCTCCTTGTCCTTGTTTCTGGGCAGGTCACAACATAGTTAGCTTGGCAAGAAATAAAACAAAAGGGGAGATCCTTGGCTAGACTGTAGTACGAGCATTCATTTTCTTCAGTCATACCTTGTTATTCTGGCATGAGGTTTTCCTCATAGTGTGTAATAAGATGTAAAATTTCTCTATAGTTTTTTGCTGCAACTGAGCAAAGAATGGTTTGCTAGCACATGTAATCATTGCACCAGGTTGGTTTGGGGTTTTTTCCCATCTACTTCACACAAAAAGATGTGGGGTGTTTACATCTGGCCCTTCAGGGTTTGCTGGCAAAATACATGCAAGTGGACTGGTATGGTAACTACAACTGGAATCAATAAAAATACATGCAAATTTTCCTTCTTTCAATCTCAGACTTTGAAATGCCACAAAACCCAGTTTTCTTTCCCTTTCAGAGGTGCAATGAAAAGGTAACTCACCAAAGGAAGTAAGACCCTCATATGAAAAAAAAATCTTGATCAAAACAGTGATTTTCTATTAAAAATAGTTTCTGGTGAAAACTGTCAACATCTCAACTTTTCTTGGATGCTAAGTATAGAAAGGATGCTGTGGCATTTTACAAGAAAAATAAATGAGAGACAGACTTGTTATCAAAACCTCAACATTTTTAATCCAGATGGTTTTGATTCAGGCATAACAACAAGCAAGAAGACAGAAAAATGGGGAAGAGAAAAGAATTATCAAAATGAGTAAAAGCACATGGGTCCTCTAGAAAATAAGACAAATAATATAAATTAGATGCGTTAAGTAGTTTGGGGAAAATGTAAAACAAGGATAACTACAATAAACTAAATACTCATTTCCACATGAATGTTTGTATATTCATGAAAACAGGGAACAGCAACTAAATCCAATAATTATACCAGTTGGAGGACCTTATCTTTCATTCAGACTAAAGCATTTTATTCCACTCTAGATATCTAAAGAATTCCCAAGGTTTTAGGGAGAATAACTCTAACACCTTACATAATATAACCTCAAGAAGTCTGAGGCTGTTTTAACGCTATATTGAGATAGACATCTTCTGTGAGAAAAGCTTTAGATGAGTCTGTTAGATACATTACTGAAGCACAGTATCAGGAGTAAATAATAATCCTTTGAAGAAGTCCACGTCTGCTGTGCCAATAGAAAAGCACATAAACATTTGTTGCAATTTGTATTTGTTTTTTAATTGCCACCCTAGTTTCTACTTACACTGCAAACTGAATTACTTACTGACTCTCAGTGCCAATATAACTTTGGTTTTAGGTCAGTCTGTACGTTGGATTTAGCTTTTTCCACATCCTGCCCAGAGTAAACTAGAGCCATGCAGTCAATTCTGGCTAAAAAGAAGGGAGCTAATGAGAAGAAATTAAAGCCGCATCCAAAAAAGCCGAATATATGGTTTGTATCACTCATAAAGCTATTGTCATTCTGCTCTGGCACTTAGAAAGCAGACTATCCTCTGTTAAAACAAGATATAAAAGCAGGATAGAATAAAATTGACATATGTAATTATCGTTATAGGCAGTACAATATAGGAGGCTCACCGTGCTGGTTTGGCTTTGGCCTTCCAAATGTCCTTGGCTGCTTAGCACTCTTTTCAGAGCCAAACCAGGGGCATTCTTGGCTCCAGTTAAATTTGTATTAGCCCAGCAGATCCCAGTCTTCAGTTCCCTCGACACTGAGTTTTCTTTGTAAATCATGAGGAAAACAGGATATCTGCAAATATAAAAAAATCACAGCATCTTATTGTGAGCTTGCAGTACATGTGCCATTTTTTTATGGACAAAATCCAATATGTTTACTTAATTTACAAATTTAGGTAAGAATCAAAACAAATTAAGTGGTCAAAAGAAGAGGTTACTAGCCCTATATGAAAATTGATTTTCATCTCTGTGAGCTTAGATTATGAAGAATCTATTTGGAAACACTTTGAAAAGCTTCCAGGAAGTAGGTTTCTTAAAATGTATTGTAATCACACAGGTACATTGTAATCATAGAGCCTATGTAGTATCACTGAGGGAAATTTTCTGCAATAATTACAGTGAAGCTACAGCATCTCTCTGAGGACAAAGATTTTACATAAATCATACAAGTCTTATAAACAGGTTTTCCAGACACCCTATCATCAAATAAGAGCATGAATCTATAATAGTGCTGCGAGATGTTGGTACACTCTGCATTAAATATTTTCTTCATGGTTCATTTCTACCAACCAATCTGCATATGAGCACACAAAGTACAATTATTAGCTACTAATAAATAGGATCTTTTCAAAGATGAGAAGATTCCTCATCTTAAACAATCATCATTTTATGGCATGAACAGTTCTACGGAGTTGCCTATCCCTAAACCAAATAAAGGGTGAGCCCAGTTAACCAATTTCAGATAGACAGACACCTGTAAAGCTAAATGAAGTTCAGGAGTGCTTTGTAAAGCACTTAAGTAAATGCTGCTTAGCTCTGTCATCTCTATGACATAACATGCACACATTTGTGTTAAGAGAAATGTGAGGGACATCACGTGTCCCTCTGAGAATCCAACCCTGACAATATGAAATATCCATTGCTTTAAATGGAATGAGAAGTAGGGAACACATAGATTGGTTTTGCAGGACAAAAAAGTTTAGAAGCTATATTAGGAACACTTATCATATTTAAAGTAAAACTGCAAAATTATATTCAGTCCTCCTAATTTGGAAGCATTAATTAAATCCCCATCAGCTCTAATAGAAGCGTAATTCCCCCTCAATACTTCTGCACAAAGTTAGTCTGTGTGTCACGTGGTTACAGTTCAGACTGACGGCCGAGAACACAGACCTTTTCTGAATTTGGGATACAAAATTCTATTGCATGGAGGAAAGTCTGGAGAATCAATGGCAACAACATAAAGGACAGAAAGCATCATCTGTTACATCCTGCTGTGGACATGCACCATATACTTGAATCAAATCCTTAACGCTGACTTTTCCAGCACTCAGTAGTCTTTGAAGATGAGACAAATAACACAATTTTAAGATGAATACAGTATAATACAACTGTATAGCAAAGGCAGAAAGTGTAAGTTGAATGACAGATGACTCTGAAGTCACAAACCACACTAGTGATTTGCTCACTGTCTATACCATTTTCACTGCTTTTAAAGCAGCTGTAGAAAGACCAAGACCTGTATCATCAAACTTTGTATTTGTATGAAAAACTGTTCGGCTGCTCTCTTCCCCAGCATAGTGCATAGGCATGAAGAGTAATGAACAATTAAAGCTAATTTGAGAGGAAGCATTTATGGATAGAAGGCCTAATAATATATTTGAAGTTTATTTATGGATTCCATAAAATCTTGTTATTAATCTACAAAAAAAAAAATCACATTGAGAATGACTTTATTGTAGATGGGGAGAGGGGGTGACCCCGTGTGTCCCAGTATATATGTAAATTTGAGAAAAATTAATTGTCTAAGAGACTGGACTCC
>VZTU01035566.1:0-14888 GCA_013400835.1 Zapornia atra | reverse complement strand
ATGAAATAATTTAATGTTTTCTATAAATGATGGTGGAAATTAAACTTGAGTTTAAGAATAATTGGTTTTTATCTTCCTTATACTTTCACTTGCTATGAAACCTGTGTAAAGTCTATTCGGTGATATTCATGAATAATCTTCCCAGGCAACATTTTTAGAGATTTTTTTTTCTAGACTAACAAATAACAAAAGTAGTAAACTACTGCAGTCTATGTGATTGACAATATAACAGAAAAAAATTAATAGTTTGTTTTTATTGAAGACAAAGTGTATAGAAGTACAGGACCTGTGTTGGTTTTTGGTTTACTTTGTCCAGATATAAAGAGCTGCCAACTCCTAGAAATGGGAAGCTGACTGTATTCCTATTTTATCCCTCCTTTGTATCACTTTTGAAATGATGACTGAGATGGAACAGTCATTTCCCAGTTGTATGCTTAACTTTAATGTTTGGATTTCTCATTTTTGTGTTTCCATGCATATCCCATTTCTTCTCTGTGGTATTTACTTTTTAATTAATTTAAAAAGGAAAAAAAGTACACTAGGTTATTACAGGCTACGTAACGCGTATGCTTAATATTCTGTGCAATATATTTTGTGAATAAATCCTCTGAAAAGGAAGCCCCTGTTGGATTAATAGTAACCTATGCACATTTATTGGCTTTCAAATAAAAATAGTCTCTCAGTCTTTTCATGGGCCTCTCTTAGAAATTGAGGGCAGAAAAAGGGAATCCAAAGTTGTCTTAACAATTATGTTCAAAACTATCCTGTGTCAATATATGCTAAGACACAACACCAAAGGGAGGTACCCACTTTGCAAGCAGAAGATCATATTGTTCTTTCATACTGAAGACCATATTTTTCTTCAGCTTCAACCCAGTGGTGAGTTACAGTTTCCTTAAACATTAACTTAGCTGTCACAAAGGTAATAAAAATCATAGACTCATAGAACAGTCTGGGTTGGAAGGGACCCCAAGGATCATAGAGTTCCAACTCCCTGCCACAGGCAGGGCCACCAGCCTTCAGGCCTGGATCTACACAAGGCTGCCCAGGGTCCCATCCAACCTGGCCTTGAACACCTCCACGGTTGGGGCATCCGCCACTTCTCTGGGCAGCCTGTTCCGGCACCTTACCACTCTTTCTGTAAAAAACTTCCCCCTAATATCTAATCTAAACCTTCCCTCCTTTAGCTTTAATCCATTCCCCCTTGTCTTGCCATTGTCTACCCTTAAAGAAAAAAGTAAGCTCAAGAGATCTGAGAGAAGTCTCACAATACAGGTTTTATAGCTCTGCAGCTGAATGCTTAACAACAGCTTATTATTTCGCAGCACCTCGCATTGTTGACATGGCTGTTGCTGGCTGGTGAGCTATGATGAATCTCAATAGCTGGGAGGATTTAAGAAATATGACATTTTATGTGCTAATTATAGTGCAGATATTCTAGTATGTTTGATTGCTCGTTAATACGACAATACAGCTTTGTGTTCTTTATTGGCAAGATTTGTGTTGGGCCAGAATTTTTATCTAGGTAAAAGATAAATTCTGTAATAGATAAACATTTCTTTTCTGTGTAGATTTCACTTTTGGATATTTCATAATTTGTTCTATGCTATTGCAATAATTTATTTACTATAGTTTATTGCACAAAAGGAAGCCTCTCCCTTTACATTTTTCCTGCAATTCTACTGATTATGCTCTATTTTATTAGTGACTCCACATACATTTGACTATGCCTTTTATTCAGATCTGATCTGTTGTTTGCTCAGTCTGTTCATGTACACAAACTGATCTATTCAAAGCTCATTTGTTTTGAAGTACTAGATATTTAGAATTACATTCAAGTTTACATTTTCTCCTGAAAACTGTAGTTACTGTAAATATTGAATACCACTTTTCTTGCAAAATGTGAGAAGATTGATGCCTTCACTTCCACTTTTCTGCACCACCTGACATTAAATATATTTCAAAATGCTCTCTCAGTATTTTCCAGTTCTACACAATGTTATTACAACACTTCCTGAAATGCTATTTTTCATTTTTGGGGTTTTATTCATCTTACAAACAGAGTTAGATATATGGAATCTGCAGTTAGGTGCTGCAAGCAGAGCCCGGATTTTGTTTTGTCTTTATGACTCTTATGCAAAGATGGTTTGTAGTTCTGTACTTCTGTGCAATACTGCCTAAAAACCCCATTCAGCAGTAGGACAAGAATGGTATACACAAACACTAAGATTAGATGACTTTGTCAGCCAAAGTCATAGCTTGGCTTGGTTTGGCATAGAATCATAGAAATACCTGGGTTGGAAGACACTCTTTGGATCATTGAGTCCAACCATAGCCTAACCCTGACTAGTCGACCTCTAAATCATGTCCTTAAGGACTTCATCTACATGCCTTTATATACCTTCAGGGATGGTAACTCCACCACTTCCCTGGGCAGCCTAGTCCAATGCTTGACAACCCTTTCAGTAAAGCAATTCTTCCTGATGCCTAACCTAAATCTCCCCAGCTCCTTTTTCACCAGGCAGCTTTCCAGCCAGATCTGCCCCAAGCCTGTAGTATTGCCTGGGGTTATTGTCACCAAAGCGCAGGACCCAGCACTTGGTCTTGTTGAACCCCATAAAGTTGGCCACTGCCCATTGATCCAGCCTGACCAGATCCCTCTGCAGTGCCAGCCTACCTGCCAGTAGATCGATACTCCCACACAATGTGGTGTTGTCTACAAACTTACTGAGGGTGCACTTGATACCCTCATACAGATCACTAATGAAGATATTAAACAGTACCATCCCCAGCAGTGAGCCCTGGGGAACACCACTTGTGACCTGCCACCAGCTGGATTTAGCTCCATTCACCACAACTCTCTGTGTCTGGATGTCCAACGAGTTTTTAACCCAGCGAAGAGTATACCTGTCTTTTTCATGAGCGGCCAGTTTCTCCAGGAGGGTTCTGCGAGGAACAGTGTCGAAGGCTTTACTGAAGTCCTTTATCCATTAAGGAGGTCACCTTGTCACAGAAGGAGATCAAGGTAGTCAAGCACGATCTGCCTTTCATAAACCCATGCTGACTATGCATGATCACCTGGTTGTCCTGCATGTGTTGTGTGATGGTACTCAAGATGATTTGTTCCATCACCTTTCCCAGCATCAAAATCAGGCTGACAGGCCTGTTGTTACCTGGGTCCTCCTTCTGGCCCTTCTTGTAGATGGGTGCCACATGCCCCAGCTTCCAGTCCAGTGGAACCACCCCAGTCAGTTAGGACTTCTGGTAAATAAGGGTAAGTGGCTTGGCAAGCACTTGTGACAGCTCCCTCAGTACCCTTGGGTGAATCCCATCTGGACCCATTCGACTCGTATGGATGTAAGCGGCTGAGCAGATCACTAACAAATTCCCCTCGGACCATGGGGGCTTCAGTGTGCTTCCCATTCCCACCTCTTCACTCAGAGGTTTGCGAATCAGGAGACCAATTGGTTTTACTACTAAAGACTGAGGCAAAAAAGGCATTAAGTACCTCAGCCTTTTCTTCTTCCTCAATCACAATGGGCCCCCCTGCATCCAGTAAAGGTGGGAGATTCTCAGGGGCCCTCCTTTTGCTATTAACGTATTTATAGAATTTCTTCCTCCTATCTTTTACAGTAGTAGCCATATTGAACCCTAATTGGGCTTTGGCCCTCCTTATTTTCTCCCTGCGTAGCCTCACCTCAACCCTTTACTCCTGCTGGGTTACCTACCCTTTCTTCGAACAATCATATACTCTCCTTTTTTTCCTGAGTTCTAGCCAAAGCTCTGTTCAGCCAGGCAGAGCAAGCTATGGCTTGCCTTTACTGCTCTTCCATTATTTAGGAATAGTTTTTGTTTCTCTCACCGCTTCTAATACTCTGATCCAACTATTGAGACTTTTCTTCAAGCATCCTCTTACACTATTTATTCCTGATTAAATAAACTCTTACATTCCCCAAAACAGAAGTAATTTGCAAATATATGGAATTAATACAATTAATGGTCATGTTGCTTATGTCTACAATGTTTCTGTCTCTCTGTTTTCTCTGTACCTATATTGCCTGTTGACTATTCATCTCACAATGGGCCTGGTTTACTCTTGCCTCTCTTTCTATTATTAGAAATATAGTAATTTTATTTCAGTAACTGTATTTTTGTTACTCTAATTTCTATGCCTGCTTATACCTTCTGTTTTACATTTTTAGCCTATAGCTCACTCAAGTTCGCATTATAGCTTTTTCTGTCTGCACTGACAAGTGAGACTATCTGATCAGTAGTGAGATGAGAAAAAGAAAGCCTCATTAAAAAAGAAGAGGAGGATAGCTCAAGAGTCATAAAATTAAATGAGAAAGTCTTTGGTTTATCTGGGGCTTGCAAACTGGCATAACTTTCAGCAGTTCTAACAGCTGGATAAGAAGCAGTTACCAACATTTAGGTCTTTTATGACTGTCCTAAATTGTTGTGAATACAAAGATTTGTCTTTTACTAAGGAACAGAAGAACCATAACAGGCCTTGCTTTCTAAGGTAAATTTATTCTGCGGTAATATTTTTTTCCTGAAAGTTACACTATGGTAGGGCTTATTCCTGTCTATATTTTCTCTAAGGTTCCCTCAGATTCAATGTCTGCATTTATTTCTGCTTGACAAGCCAGGATGAAATCATTCCAATATATTATTTGTTTTCTCCTGAGTGAGCTCCAGTGAATACTTGGCTCAAGCAATGCAATGACAGTAAGGCCTCAGCTAATTCTCAATTCTCCCTTTATGCCTTGTTGGCGGTCACTGTAAATTACTGTAAGTTCAATTTAATGAAAACCCATTGCTGCATCAAGTTCAATTCATGTCCAAACAGAACTGAAACCCCTTTGATTCAATACAACAGCATAAGAAATGTTAATAATAAGAATATAATGCTATCTGGGGGGGTGCATACTTGCTGTACCTTTTTTGCCCAGTGTGTCATCGTGATTCTTTTGAAATTCCTTTCCATTGGCATAACCTTTCATTCTCACTCTTGAAAAAATTTAAACCGTTAATTTCCTGAGCTTCAGAGAATGGTTCACAAGAGATTTAGGCGTGATCAGACAAGCTCCTTAGAATTTTTCAGGATTACTATCGTTTGTCTGTAAGACTTGCAATAAGAGAAAAGTCATGTCTGAGACTGAAAAATGGTGGGGAAATCACAGCTACACCAACATCAAGTTCCACTTTATTAAAGTTGCCTGACTTGTCAAAGTCCGAGTTGGCCTGATGAAGTGGGTTCTGGCTGCTGTGACTTGACATGTATTAGGTCTTTTCATCTTTCTATTGAAGCAGAGACCAAGGACTGACTTTGAATAGCTCATGGCTATTCCCATCTCATTGCGGCCCAAAGGGTGAGTACATTGGGTAAGTAGCCTAAGTAACAGTATCATAGAAAACTAGATAAAGTGACATTTATTATACAGTGGGAATTAGCAAGGCAGAAGGAAGCTTCATTTCATCAACAAAGTGCTGATGCTGCTAAAGGTTATAATTCTTGCTGATATGTTAACTACCTACTGTATCCCCCGTAAAAGAAATAAATCATAGTTACATGCATTTTAGAATATGTGGAAATTAATCGGTGTAAATCTGAGTCTAAACACTGGCTTTCTTATGCTCCTCTATTCTCCTATGGTCTCTCTTGATTCCAGTGGGGTTCAATGCAGAAGCTATTTGCCAGCATTAATCTGTGAAAATAATTAAGTCTGAAAGGGAGTACTATTGCTAGGAATAATTTTTTCCTCTCTCTTTCTGACAAGATCTGGAGCTGTGAAAAGGAAGGAACTCATTTAGATTCATTCATGCTTTTTCACCTTTTTTTCTAGAAATTTTCTTCACTTGACTCATCTTTAGGTAGATAGCCAGTTTAAAATATCTTAATAGGAGTTTTTTAGTGAAGAGGAGATCTAACAGTGGTCTCCTTGGCTGATCAGCAATATTTTTACAACTGCAAGTTGAAACTGTTAGCATACCCTGGCAGTTTGGGTAAGTTCCATACAGTTAAATAGAACTGATAAAGCAATTCTGGTGTTATCATGGCTATTTCTTTGTCCATTAAATGTCAACAAAATAATGTAAACATGACCCCAATGTTATAATTTGGCAACTAAATACAAATGCCCTTATTTCAGTAAAATCCAATGTGAACTTTCAAAGCAAGAGAATTATTAATATTCTATGAATAAGAACAAGCCTAGAAAAATTAAAGATTTTGAAATACATTCTTATCCTGGTGGTCAAGCAAATTTAGTTGGGCAAATGCTGTAGGTGTTAAAAATGCAGATTTCTATCCTAATAAAGTATAACGGCTCTTTTCAAATACTTACAACCCATACCAGAAAATCATATTTATGGACTTCTTAGCCACAGTCTATGGACCTGGTATATCCTTTAGTAAGCAGATTTTAGACAAAATAGAGAGTTACAATATATTTATAACCTTTGTAGGTCACTGGTTATTGATATGATGTGCCTTTATGGGTCTCAGATGTTCATGCTATTGGATGACTGGTCTCTTAAGAGATTATTTCAGTGCCCAACATTCACAGTGAAATCAAGTAACTCTGTGAAAGTCCTTCTGCAACCTACTGTGTGCACAGACCTAGTAATCTTTTCAAAGTAATCTGTTTGTATTTGTATTCTCTAATCTGTTCATTTATGACTGAAGCACTCAAATTCTTAATAGAAAAATAAATGAAATGAAATAAACATTGAAACCAAGATCCACTAAAAACAAAGCGTTTGCAGTGTCTTTTTATCCCGCTAGAATTTCAAATGAAGAAGCAAAGGTAGAAAAATATACAAAAATATGCCAGCTGTGTGGAGAGTGTACCTGCATTAGCAATTTAATTCAGATCAGGAAAGAGCTTTGGAAATGAAATCCTTTCCACTTACCCCACTTCATCTGCTCCCCACTCCATACTCTTGAGGTATGGATTTCTTTGATATGAAATTTCACCAAAGGAGCTGCGTCAAGGTGGTCTCTAGCTGTTACTGTCCTTAAGAATGGTCTGACACAAACACTACGCAGAAAGACTAATGAAACATAACTTGTGTGGATACCAGGACTTCAGCACTGAATTTTCTGCTCTTCTAGCCTACTTCTATCATACCACAATAGTTACCAAAATGGAAGTATCCTGATATGTATAATGTTAACTTTTATCTAACAGAGAAGTGCTGTGTAATATCAATCTTTGCCTTGGTAAGTCATTCAAGGCTGGATCAATGTGAAACCTGTAATATCAGATGTTTGAACCTTAAATAAAGCGCTAAATATTAAACATTGTGTTTCTATCAGCCTATGTGCTTCTACATAGAGGTTGCTCAAACTCATCTAAATCTCCTTGGCCAGAAATAGCTTGAGCTCAAACCTAACAGGAGTATTGAAGTTTCCATTATTTCTAAATTCCACCTGGACTAAGAAAACACACAATTGAACCTTTTCCTGAAGTGTTCCTGTATTTCAGTAAGGATATTGTAGTCTGCAAATTACCTTGTCCACCTTTGTTAAAAACAGCAATTTACATTGATGTTTGATATGAGCTGGTCTTCAGGAAACGATTTCAGAAAGTTCATGTGCAGTAGAGTTTACTAAAATGAAATAGATTTTCATTTGTATTTCTCATTTGGACAAATTTGAAGAGAAGGGAAGAGAGAACAAAAAAAAAAAAAGAATGGACATAGACTATTATTTGTCCTGAACCCATTACATATTGATTATTTTCAAGTATGTGTCTAGGAGTATATGAGGAAGAGGTATGGGAAGATGATATTTGTTTTTGCATTTTTTCTTGAAGCACAAAAATGGAAGAAAAAATCTTTTATTTGTGAAACATAAGATTTGCTTGTGAAGAATATGGAGGAAATTACCTCTTTTCATCATTAGTATATAAAAAAATAATGCAAACATGGTTTCTCTATTTAGTATTCCCTCGATTTTTTACTCTTCAACCTGAAGCATATTTTTTCAGTAACGCTAATTTGTGTTTTAAAAAATGAAACTTCTGTTTCTACCATAATTGCTGTATGAAATCAGAAATATAAATGTTCAACTGCATATATCAGAAGACACAGAGGCTTGCACACTGTTTCTTTTACATCTTTGTCCATATAGGAAGATTATGTAGCTACTATCATCAATAATTTAATATTATTGTATAAAGACCAAGTCAGCCAAAAACATTGATGTCAGCAGCTGTTGTAAGACTGAGTTATAACATTATTAGTCTGACAAGAGTCTGCTGATAGACTAGCATAATATAAGATCATACTGAACCAGTCTCATCTATTAATCAAAACAGATTCACAGCCAGGATAAAATGGTTGAAGAGGTCACAGACAATGAAATGCATCTAAAATGACATGAAATAAAGAAAGCAAAATAAGGTAAATAGGTGTATGCACATAAAATGAAATAAAAAGAAAACAATGTCTTACTGCTTTGTGACTCATTATTCATCATCTGTGTAGAAACAGTTGCCGCTCTATGATTATTTCAGTCAGGTAGCAGATTTCACTATTAAACTGAAGGCCTTTGACAAACAAAATGAAGCAGGCAGACTGAGGTTTCCTGGGTACGTTTTATGTGTCATAGACACCAGAAACCTCTCTCAATATCCTGCTTCTTCTTCTTCTTCAGACATACTTTGCACTGTGAAAGCCAGAGATGAAGAGTGCAGCTAAAATGTACTGTAACATTCATGCTACTCTAAGCTATATTTGGAACAATAGAGTGCTTGCTATTTCACAGGTGATTTTGACTGTCCTGGGTTCTGTGCTAGCATTGAGACCACAGGATAGATATATCTTCGCGAAACGCTGTGATTAGGTAAGCTTGTTTTAAATTTAGTGTGAAAGTGCATCTTTTTTATTGAGAGTGTGAAGTTTTTAGGTGCAAGGTGAATCAGGTGTTCAGCTGTTTAATGGAGGGCCCATTAAACAGAGACTCAATAAAAAGAATTTCTTCTCACTCTTACTCTATCAGTCTTCTACTCTACTACTTTTTTACATTACCTGAATATTTTTTGTGCAGTCTTATGCTAGAAATAAAAATAATGCTTAAAGAATCCTTAGTCCTGCATACTGCAGTCACACAAATGTATATGTGACTACTATAAAATGGAAAATGTGCAATTGGATAGTCCATTAAGAAACCTTTAATGTGTCACTCAGACTGTCTACTATCTGCCAGGCAAAACTGAGAAGTTCCCATGAACTGCAGAGATGCTGCTCAAAGTAAACATCCAGATAAGTCTTTGAAGACTGTGACTTAAAAATTTTTGAGGTAGAGATACACCACATGGGTCATGCCCAAAAACTGAGGGAAAAATGACAACATTGTTTCAGAAACTGAGGACAAGAATTTAACACATTGTTTGTGTGCTTCAGATTTCTAAAAGAACCAGGAAAGACATTCGATCCGGTGTAAAGCAGGATAACAGGGCTTCCCTTACCTTCACTAGAAGAGTTATTGGTGTCAAGGCTGCTCATGGAACTATATCTACCATTGTGTAAGGGCAATTGTTGTGTAATATCAAACAAAGAAATATAACTAATACAGATTTCTACTTCAAATTGCAAAGTGATCTAAGGCCACCTAAGTGGTATATCTTGGGGAGAAAAAAAAAAGTATTACTCAAATACTGAAATCTAAGACCTATGTAATGGAACATATATTTCAGAATTTAGCACTATTTAATCAGCTTAGACTTTAAAAATGACAATAAGAAAATCATAGTTAATACACAAAATAAAGGAAATTGGGCTAATGAAGGTATTGACTTCTTGTACAGTTTTCATTAAGTCAGAGTTTTGTTGCAGAATCAGCTTGATATCAAATGGATGAACCATGAAAATGATACATTCAGTGCACCTCAGAAGAACAGAAAAAAGTTTTGATCTAATTTCCTCAGGAAACATCACTGCCATCCAAATTATAAATTATTGCTACATGTATTTATTTTATGTCGTTTAATACCCTAGAATGTATTCTCCCTGGGAAACAGTCTAAACAGACAGCAGCTAGGAAAAAACCAGGGTGGGAAGAATGCAGTACAGAAGCAAAATTATGTGGTATTCTTATTGAGTATAATATTTTTGCAGTGTGTTATGTTATTTTTTACTATTTATCTGTACATTCAATGAACTCCTGATTCTAAAGACAGTAATAATCTGGATCCCAGGTTTTAAAAAATTGTGGAATATTTTTGGTTTGCTTACCTAGTCCTGGTTTTTGTAAGACTGATCAAAACTGTAGGAATTCAAGCTTTTCCAAGTTCAAATACAGTCTCTGCTTGCATACTGGTTTTGCTTGGGATAGAGTTAATTTTCTTCACAGTATGCTGGTATGGAGCTGTGTTTTAGATTTGTGCTGAAAACTGTGTTGGTAACACAGGGATGTTTTTGTTACTGCTGATCAGGCCTTACAAAAAGCCAAGGCCTCTTCTGCTCCTCACACCACCCCACCAGTGAGGGGTCTGGGGGTGCACAAGGAGCTGTGAAGGGACACAGCCAGGACAGCTGACCCTTGCTCATCAAAGTGACATCATATCATATGGAATATCATGCTATGCACATAAAGCTGTGGGAAGAGGAAGGGGTGGGGAGAGAGTTGTTCTTAGTTATGGCATTTGTTTTCCCCAGTAACCATAAAATCTGTTGGAGTCCTGCTTTCCTGTGGGATGGCACCTCTGAAATAGCCATAGGTGCATCAAGACATCAGGGAATAGCTCTATATTCACTGTCTAAATATAGTCTTAATCCCACAATGGACAGCACTGGAAGAATCAGTAAATATTTAGATTTCTTCCAATTAAGATAGGAATATTGTTGGATCCCACCATAGTTCCTGATATTAGTCCAAACTGGACTTAACTTGTTTTTTATATTGTAAGTGGTAAATGCAGAAAGCTAAGGAATCTCCAGACTTCTACAGTATATTTCTAGCACTACAGATAGCTTTAGATTTATAATTAATATTGGATAACAGAAAAAGGGGCTAGAAGATGTATCTGAATACCACTTAGCTGATCTCTGACTCAGAAAATTGTCAGCAACACAGTTGACACAGTTGATTGCTGATCAACTGTCAAATATGACCAAAGATTTCCCGAAGTATAAGAGACCTGTTCTTAAAAATGTTCCACGTGGAGCCAGGAGTTGGCCTCAGTGGTCCTTATGGGTCCCTTCCAACTCAGGATATTCTATGATTCCATGATTCTGCTGCTTCCTTATGTGACATATTTCAGCACCTGAATATCATTAATATGTTTTTTCCAGTATCAAAGCTATATCCCCCTGCTGCAATTTATCTAATTACTCTCTGCATTATCAAAAGAAAATCCCCAAAAAACAACAATCTAAAACCAAAAAAACCCCACAGGGAAGTAGTTTACAACTTTCCTCTTTGCAGCAACTATTTGCATATTTGGAGGTTGTTAAAAAATGTCCTTTCGGTCTTATCTTCTCTAGAGTACAGGAACCCAACTGTTTCACCATCTTTAATAGGTCATATTTTATCAACCCTCCAATGAGCCATATTTTCAGAAATAATATCTTGAGGACATGGTAAGCCTGTTTTTTTAATTGGAAACTCAGAAGACAGTGGGATTAGTTCAGTCATCCACTCAAAGGTAATTACCTGATATTAGATGTACATTTTCTACTGTTTGCAGATGTAAGCAGGAGAAATCCTCAGCAGACTCCATCTAAGATATTTTCTGCTTTTCCCATGAAATAACTACAGTGATAGTGATTCCATAACATACTCTCCTCTGGCATTTATTTTGCTCTACGCTTGTAAGAGTAGAAAAATGAGCGGAAGGTTAAAGTTACTGTGAGAAATTGTACTACAACAATTGTACTACAACAGCAAAAAACAAAGGGAAACACTTGAAACAAAACAAAGTTTTATTTCACTTTATTAACATTTGGCACATGTCTCAGCACTGAAAGTAAAAACATGAGTCAAAGATGTCACTTTTATATTTGTTAACTGCAAATCTTTGAATAATTTCTCATTTTTTTCTAGTTTTATGGGGATTTGGCGGCCTTTTGGGGGGGCAGGGAGTTGGGGGGAGAAAGAGGATCCAGTAATGACTTCTTTTGTAACACATACTTGCATACTTGCAAATTTTACTCTTTTGACCAAGCTCATGCACTGAACCCTGCAAGTTGAATTTTGCTAGTTTTCTTCTAGTTATATCAAGACTTATTCTGGCATACAGTTACCTTCCCCAGGCTGGAGAGGGTTCATCTGGAGAACTGTGTATATTTTGAGCTCCCAGTATGGTGGCCAGTAGTTGATGGGCTGTCATTATGCTCGTTAATGCTCTTATTCTAGCCTAGGATCACAGAATCACAGAATCGTAGGGGTTGGAAGGGACCTCGAGAGATCATCAGGATCTGAACCTTCAGAATATTCTGCATAAACTGGAGGTCTTGATTCAACTACTCCCTGATAGGTGGGGCAACAGAAACAAGGTCAGTGCTATCTTTAGTTTTATGTTTTCCCCAGTCAGCAGACAGTAGAGAGATTTGCATGGAGAGTTCCACTGGTTCCACCTTCCATGGTCATATACAAGCCTGGAATACTTCCAGGTGATTTTTTTTTCTCCCCCTTCTCCTCTTTCCATCTCTTCATCTCAGATAGCAGAATATATGTGATATGCTCCCTGAGAGCATAGTTCTGATCCTTTCTCTACTGGGATGGAAATGCAGGAAAATAGTAGCTACAGTGGTGCACTCGTTAGTTCCAGCTCCTGTAAGTGTTGACAGTTAGAGCTGTGCAGGTTCTTGTGGCCTTCCAGGGCAGGAGGCAAAATGGATGAGGTCATTCCATTTTCCCATTTATTTCCTATCATTCTTTCCTTCCTTCCAGAGGTTAAGGCCAGGGAATTACAATGCCATCTTAAATCTCCGCCTTCTTTCTTGCTTTTTTTGTTGTCTTTCTCAGTATCTCCTCTCTCTGAGCAGAGCGAGGGTGTATATTTATATTTGAATGTCCAAGCCATAGCAGAAGAAAAGCCCTTTCTAAAGAACACAAGAGCAACCAATAAGAACGTAAAATCTAATTCCTTTACAAATCTCATTATCAATTCACCCAAAGCTTTAAAAAGCAAAAGATCATTATTTTGCTTGACTAAACTGTGATATTTTTATACTGACTTCTGTGATCTTGCTGCAGGCTGACAGGCAACATAAACCAAATGAAATTGATCATCACTGAAATCAGTACTATGTGTATGAAATATGTCTTACTCACACAGCTTTTTCTTTTCATGTCCTATAATTTAATAAATGCTAGGTAATTTTCCAGCTTCTGTTCGAATCTGGACGGAGACTTTACAATGAGTGTCTGCAGCCGATGACTTGGTGGTCAAAGTTCAGAGGTAATAACTTAGAAAAGAGTGCATATGTTCAGAAACTTGATTTTCAGCAAACACTGGGTATTCTTGAGGAATTAGATATTTGAGGGTGGAGGTATAGTTGTACTGGATTATTTGGAAAGGATTAGAATTCGTCTGCTTGAGACAAAACTACCTTTAGCAATGGTGCATTTCATAGTCCCTTTTTGAGCTTTGAGAATAAGGTATCGTATATCTAGCTGGTTCTTACCATACATTCAATCTTCCTTAATATATTTTTTGTTCTTTAGATATGCATAATTTTTTGAATTGTAATATCATGAAGATATTGCTCCTATAAGAAAACCACTTACTACAATATATTCTGCATAATGGCCTTGCCATGAAGAGGCCTTTTCAGGAATGTTCATATGCTTTTGAATATTTTCAGTAGGAGCTTACTATTACTATATTTTTGTAAATATTTTAGAATCTTGACAATATGTTTTTTGACATGGCCTCTGTTATCTTTTGAAGAACATCAGCTGCTTTGCAAAAAAAAGAAACAACTTTGGGTCTTGTTAAGTTTCCTAGAACACTCTGTGGGTTAGAGGAAAATGACCATGGAAACTTTATCTTTGTTCTTAAAAGTATTTTGTTTCTAACTGAGAAGCAGAAAAAATGTGTGTTGTCAGTAGCTTCTGAAAACAGGACTGAAAGGTCTTGCACTAGAACAAGTTGACAGTACAATTTTATCTTCCAAGTTTATGGTTGTTGAAGTTGGGTAATATTGGACAGTTGATTCTTGGTTCTTAGTTCAGGACGTGTCAGAAACTAGTCATTGCAAGTATCAAAAATCAATTTTTTGTTATACAAATAGCTATCTTATTATTTATGATTCAAAGCAACTTTAGTCTGCTAATATAGAGTTTTATTTTATTCACATGTCATGGACTACAATGATGAAAGACGGGAGAAAAATAAAATAAATACTAAATCACAGTGAATTGAAACATGTACAAGACTTTTTGATTCATACAATCATTGAGTTCTCTATTCAAGAATGTGTCAGAATGAAGTAAAGGCCAACAATTAAAGAATAATTTTACAGAAAAACAGTAACTTTCATGCACCACCCATTCATGTTATTCTTTACCTCTACCTGATGAGAAGCATGACAAATTATAAAGGCCACTATTGATTTCAGAGCTGTTGCTTGAATTTTCCTACTTGTGATTGACACAAAAGGAGTTTAGTGCAAAAAGGTACTGGAAATGAATAAAAGTAATGCTTTACTATTTATTTTATCACTTATTATACCTGTCTATAGCCCAAAGGATTTGCAAAGATTCTATCCACAGGAAAACTAGAAAAAAACTATAGTTGCTCTATTCCTGCAAAAAGACAGAGTAAAGGGGAAGAGTTTCAAGACAAAGAAGGAGAAGCATCAGAAAAACAGAAAGGGACAATGTAGATACATGAGCATCGCTCAAGAGAAGGTGAGGCCAGTCAGCCTCACTT
>VZTU01035558.1:0-11988 GCA_013400835.1 Zapornia atra | reverse complement strand
GACTGGATCGAATACTGCCAACTTTACTCCTTGAGTAGTTGCACTGAAATAAATGAATTCTAGAGATCAAAGTAGTAGTAGGCCATGTAGACTCTTAGTTATCACAAATGGCAAAATGATTAAAATGAATGAAATTCCAAACCATTCATCTATTTGAGACCCATTTCTATTTCAATTTTAAGTTTGCTAAAGACAGATTAGATCATGCCCTGGCTAGTGTTTTGAAAGTGCCAGATGGGTTGTTTAGTTTATATCTGGCACCTTCTAAACCCTGCCAGTAAGTAAAGTACCTTTTGTATGTGCTGGGGATTGAGCATGTCTTACTGATGTAGCATTTCACAGAATCACAAGATTGGAAAAGACCTTTAAGATCAAGTCCAACCATTCCCATGCCATATTTTAGCATGATATCCAGTTAAGTTTATGTGAAAATTGTAGTGGTATAATTCTTATGATACCTGCTAGAATTTTGAGATAGTGGAAGTTTTTGTTTCATACTGGAAGACTGTACAGAGACAAAGAAATAAAGGACTTATTTTTCTTCCATCTTTCCTTTGTTTCCACAATGTGTGGATTATTGTGTGCAGTGCAGTCACTTTACACCTCACTGCATATGGATAGTAGCACTCATGCAATCAGGAGGCTACAGGACGATTATGACAAAGCTAGTTGTCTGATAGTATAAGCTTGAATGTGGGTTCTGTTGGCTCTGTCTTGTGTTCTTTTTCTTGCTGCTGAAATAAAAAGTAACTGGAGGAAAATGGCTTTGGTCAGGTCGCGGTTCCCTCCTTCATTAGTTCCTGGTAGATGATACAATGTAAAATACTAGAACTCCCTGACTGTAGAATAAAAGCTGATTTAGAATAGAGGGGAGAAAAAACAACCAGGCCAAAAAACCCCCACAATCCTAAAGTAAATTTTTCATGTGCTCCCTTGTTGTCCATGATCTGCCAATGCAGGTTATGGCTGAGAGAGTGAGCATTTAGAGTTATTTGTCTTCTCCTGCACCCAAATGTTAAATATGTCATGGTACTAAAATATATTCAAAAAAGAAGAACGAGCTTAAGGATAGTGTTGGCTGGTTTAGAGACCAAATCTTGTGTGCGGTTCAGAAGAGCAAATTTGAAGTGCAAGATGTCTGTAGTTGATGGGATCACTGCCTACAAGGTAGTGATTTGGTGTATCTGTGTTAATGAGTAGATGGGGTGACTACCTCTGGAAATGACTAATAATTAGTCTAGTTGCACTTGATGACTAAGTTTATGTTGGTAAACTATATGTTTCTGAATCTGTTTAGTGAAGCTACAGACAAGTGCTATGAAACTGTCTAGGTTGATTAAGCTCTACTGCTCTTCAACGGAGGGAATCTGGGGGAAGTTTTAAAGTTTATTTGTTCTTAATAATCTAAGATAGGAATGTTATTTTCTGTCCATGTTTTTTCAGAATTTGTAATTCTTCTGTGTAGTTTAAATATACCATAGGAAGGCAGTAATACATTATAATTTAAAAATAATTATTTTAAAATAGAAAAATGGTGGGAACTAAAGAATTTATTGTGGAAAATATTTCCTGTTTTGAAGATTTACAGTTGGTAAACCTTTGAATAATTTTCACATGATCTTGCCTTAGGTCTCCGTACCATCACATCTCCTTTGTTTCTCTGACACTTTCACCTCCCAATTACCACCTTCTGCTTCACTGAGTAACCCTGACTAGTGACTCAATTTCCAGAATATCTTTGAGATATGAGCAGTTCCCTCTTTGTCTTCCTCCAGTCACCTACCTGACCCTGAGCTATTTCTCTGGTCCAGTTCCACCAAGAAATCATTGTGCCTCAACAAACCATATGGCCACAATCAGTTCCACTCCCCATCCCAGCTTATCTTTATTACTGGTGGAGGGCAGGGCAATAATTCCTGTTCTTGCAGTATCAGACATTAGGAAGAAGAACTAAGATTCTGTGGGTCTTACTCCAACTCCAGGGTCATACCCTCCCCGTCCTGCAGTGTCTCCTAGTATTTCTGATTGTCTTCTATGGAAGAATGTTTTAAGACCTTTTTACTGTGGGCAAAAGAATCACATACTCCAGGAAGGGTGTCAGAAGGCAAACCAGGCTGCTTTTATTTTACTGTGCACTATGCCTGGAGATCAGCTTGCCATCAAAAATCATATTTAGGCAAGTGGTAAGCTCTTAATAACACTTTTTAGGCTATAGCAGGCCAATTCCTTCTCTCACTGGAGAGACCCATGGGAAATAAAGCATAGCTCTACTTTTCAAGTGAGGAGGAGGAACTAACACTGACTTGCTGACTTATGAAAGAAATGGGGAGGACACTAAGAAATTTCCATATAAAAGAAAGTGCAAAAAACCTCAGATGTTGCCACAAGCTGTTCCCATCTCAAATTCGCAATGCCTCCTTGTTCATTGATTTCTTAGAATAAACACACCTGAATGACTATCAAGAAAAACAAATATAATTTTTCCCTTCTCTTTCTTTTGTTAGAAAATCCACATTCTAGCATTAATTAAGCACAATTCTTCAACTTATCATTAGGAAAAAGAGAAACTATAGGAACGTTCACAACCTACATTCCTTGCAATGATTGTACAAGTGATGATGTTTCTTTACCAGTGCTTCCATTATGGCTTTCCATTTGCTGTAGTGTGTTTAATTTCATACCTTATAAAACATGAGAAATTTGTACTGTATATCCTGTTTTGCTAGCCTTATGTTGGTCATTTCTTTTGATTACTATCAGCTTTTATTATCCTCTGATGTTTGGACAAGTATTGCAGTTGTTACAGTACGGAAATGGAGCCTTATGGAAGCCAGACTGGGTCAGATTCATCTTTGTGTAACGTGAATTTGCATACAGGAATGAATTTGGCCCACTTCATTTTAATTGCTGTGTTGCTCTACTGTAGATTAGAAATAGATTAGATGTCTAAATAAATGGATATCTTTTTCTGAGGAATTAATCTAACCCAGTGTCTTCAGAGAAAATTACTTTAAAAATTGAGCAAATAGTACCTACACAGCTGTTAACAAAAATACAATATGAAGAGGAACACAAAAAACTTGGTTTTTTGTGTACAGGAAAGAGAGGGTAACATTTTTCTAAAAATCAGTGGTATGTGTCGATGAATCTAATTTCCTGTGAATATTTTCAATCACTCCTCACAAAACAAGAGAAAATCCATGAAAGTTAAATATATTTTACTTGTGTAGGATTCATAGAGATATTACTGAGGTCAAGATCCTAGTAGAAGTAAAAATAAAGTGTTAGATGCTTGCAAAAGTAGTTAGGAAAAAACCCTACAGATACATATTCTTAAGACAGAAGTGAATTCATCATGCTTCAAGATATTACAACAGATAATTAATACTAAGGAATTATTCATTGTAACATCACTTAAGGATGGGAAGCATGAGGTATTAGTTTTTATTAGTTTTACTAATCTAAAACAAAGTCACTACTACTCCTAATGAGTAGATGCACTTCTGGCCTTTAGCAAGTAAGTTGAAATTCTTTTATTTAGTTGTGTCAAATACACAAATTGTCTTCCAGTTGTTCTTGCACGATGTCAGTCCCAGAACTGTGATGGATGAGGCTGCCTGGCATCTCTGGAAATGACTTAGTCTAACCCTGCCATGCTCAAAGCAGGGTCAGTTAGAGCTGTTTGCACAAGGTCACATCCAATTGAGTTGTGAATATCTCCACAGAGAGAGACTCTGTAGCCTGTCTGTGCAACCTGTTCCACTGTCTGACCACCTATACAGTGGTTTTTCTCCCCCCTTAAGTTTAAGTGAAATTTCCTGTGTTTCACTTTGTGTCAGTGGGCACCACTAAGAGAGGTCTGGCTGTGTCATCTCTCTTTCCTCCCACAACCCAGTATTTATATTCAGTTATAGATCCAACTGAGTTTCCTCCTCTCCAGGCTGAACAGCCCCAGATCCCTCAGCCTCTCTTCACCTGTCAGGTGCCAAAATCCCTTGGTTACTGTAGTGGCCCTATATTTTGAACAATGCTATACTGAAAAAAAAGAAAATATTTTTAGTTTGTATTGCAATAGAGCTTAAAAACCTTTCCTTGCTGATTAAAACCATGATATTCTTTAAAGTGTTTAAGACCATAAAAGGGCTTAAAGCCACTAGTAAAAGTATTTATTTTTTTACAAAGAAGGCTGAATCCTTTGCATAATAGATTGCTTCTGTAACAGGAGACAAATATATGTAGGCTTTATTTTCAGAAGGCACACACTAGCACTTTGGCAAAGTTGAAGGAGCTCCTACTCTCGCCTGTATCCAGTCACAGGTTCTGCTCTGTGCTCCTTTATGAAGGTGCTGGGACAGCTGGTCGTAGTGGCTGTGATTTAAACTGTCCAGAATTTTTAAACAGGCCCCATGATTTTTTTGTGTCACTGCAACCCAAGGGTGGGGTATATTTAGTTTAATGCTGCATTAGGGACAAATATGCAGCTGGAGCCATGAGGTCAAATATACAGCTGGTGAAGCCACTGGCTTGTCTTGAAACAGCAACCAAAGGCATGGGCAGGCACTGAATAGCTGTCGTGAGGTGGGTACTGCATCAGTCTGCATGAACATCCTACATCAAAGGAATGAGAGGAGGCAAGGGGCTGTGCTGAGTGGTAGTGCAGGTGGACAAATACAAACCACAGGCAATGCTAGCATGTTAGGCTATGTTCACAGTACAATGGCAGTTCAAACAGTGTTTAACAATGGAAAACTTGAAATTGGGTTATGAAAACAGTAAATAAAATTCTGCAGAAATTTACATGAAAACAGCATATTAAAATATGATAAAGTGCTTTTTTGGTAATCTAACACACAGGTGAAGGTATTTGGAATGAGGTAATATCTGGAAATGGACACTGATCATTAGATAGGAAATAGATATTCTGGGAATTATTTTGCATTTATGCTATTATGACAAAAAGTATTGGGATTGTTGCTTCATATATGCTAGTTACTATCATTAAGTAGGTGCTTCATTTATGTTTCTAACAGGATCACAAGCTACAGATGCACATAACAGCAAAAGAGGAGCATCATAAGAAACTGAATGAAGTGGAGAAGTGTTATGCTACTATTGCATGTCAGTTTGGAATTGTAAAAGGTGTTCATGGAAAACTAGAGCATAGTGGTATGTATATCTTAAATGGCTTCCAGAATGCGTTTTTGCTGTGTTTTAATAATGCTGAGTTGGAGACACCTGAGAATTTAAAAAAAATATTAACTACCATGTGCCACGCATCCAATACATTAATTGTCAGATGATACATCTCGGTAGCTTCCTCAGTGTTTCTGTGGCAGTGCTAAACTAAGTACCACAGGCTCTGACCTCTTCTGTTCTGTGCTGATACATTACTACAGTTGTGCCTGTGACCACAGGGTAAACAATACTGAGGGCACTGATTTGTGTTCGAAACAATCTGGCAGCTGACCCGCACGTTCATTTGGATCAGCTTCCTGTTGCCATTCAGCATAAGCAACATAAACAGTTGTACCAGCTCAACTGAGTGGATGAAAGTAAAGGATTTAGCAAATAAGGGGAAATGCTAGCTATTTAAAGTAGGTTTAATATTGGCAAATGGACAGAAAACATGAATAACAAATTGTTTTGTTGTACAGAAATATAAAATCTTAAAACCAGTTCAGCAAATAAATAGGGTGCTATGAACTGTTTTATGCAGTGATCTTTATTTAGTAGATTCTGACTATATGGTTATTCAGGCTTTAAAAATCTGAACCTTATTCCTGTTCATGTGTTAGAACATAGCAAGATTATTATTCCATAAAAGTTTATATAATATATAATCTTATCTATGAAAAAACAAAGCCGATAACCTTGGCATACCTATTATTTTAAGAGAGAAATCCTTGTTTCTCATAACAAAGTTATAAACTTCTATGCAAACATCACAGTGTATGTGTAGAACATGGTCTTGTGTATTGTTTTGTGTGCCTGCAATTTTCATTCATATAAACACATACACAGGATGTAAATAAAAGTGGGGTTTTTTTAAGGAAAGGGAGAAGTAGTTCTATATCTCCAAACAAACAAAGCCCCAAGCAAACAAACAAAACCACCAAAAACTTTTCAAACACCAAAGCTTATGGTTTTGCTTTTTTCCTGCCCAAAACCAAATACATTTTCAGTTCTAGTTTAAATAAATCGTTAATATGTTCCATGTGATATTTCAGCACCTTAAGTTACATTTTATATTCAAATTTTTATTAGGTTAGTTTTTAATATTAAAAACAAATTAAGAGAAAACATTTTTGTGTTTTCTTTATTTACATTGGGCAGGGCTTTTCTATTATGTCAGATACAGAAAAGTCTTTTTGCAATTTCATGGAAAAATAACATTTACTCTCAGTAGTTACATTATTTGAACGACATATAAATGCTTTTTCCCCTATTTCTATGTATATTGAGCAGTAATTGCAAGATGAACCTGTAGAAAAGATTAAATACTTTACTAACTAACTGCTTCTGTTTAAGAAGCCAATCTGTTCACCAGATTAATGCCAGCATGTCTTTTACTGCGGAGGGAATTCAATTTGCATTGCAGTATGTAAGACGTGCAGTAGGTATGTAGGCAACTTATAAATTCTAAGCAGGAAACTGCAATCAGTGGAAAAGTCAGGCAGAAAGTATACAAGCCGATTTCTTAGGCTTTGCTTTTAAACTTAGGAGCTGCTGTTCTTTATCAGCTGTATTAAAGCAGCATGTAGGGAAACAAGGAAGAGAAAATTGATGTGTTATGGTGCTGTATAGAGAAAATACCACAATGTATACTAAATCTAAAACTTTATTCCTTAACCAGTGTTCCACTATTAGTATTTTAAAGCCACAGAGTTTACAGGTGACTCTTCCTAAAATATGGCAGAGGGTTTTACTAATTTTTGCCTGGTTATTTTTATGGTTTTTTTCTAAGTATCTGAAGTAATTTTTTACTCTCTTGAGTACATTCATTTGTTAAGCAAATACTCATATGAAACTGCAAAATTGCTTATTGAATTGTAACACTATTGTCTGTCATTTCCCATGATGCTTACCATCTTTAATATAAAAGGAAAGCACTTCTGGGTGTGATGCAGTGTCTAGAGCTCTTGTATTCAAGTGTTGTGGCAGGTTTTTGAGAAAATTAAGAAAAAAATATTAGGAGGGAATGAAGATGAATCAGAAAATAGAGAAGGCTGAAGAGGCCTCAGAGGATCAAAACAGTAAGACTGAATAGAGGTGACAAAAAGTACAGGAACCAGTGAACCTCTTCAGCATTTCATTGTGAAACTTCAAGCAATTGCCTAGTGACATCTTGGTCTGTATGTAGTCTAAGAGAAAATTCTTTCCCTCTCCATGTATGGACATGCATCCAAGTCTGTACATCTGTTAACTCAATTATTTGAATGTTCTGTGCTTCATTATGTTATATTTTCCTCTAAAAATAATTAAAGTTAGAAGCAAAGTCTTTCTTAAAAAAGAAAACTAAGATTAAAAATTAATGGAGAAGTGATCCTAATAAGATGAAATAAAAGGATGCTAAAAATTAAACTACAGGGATTTTTTTTTTAATTAAAAAAGGAGCAAATCGACATACTGAAAAGTCTTAACTCATTGTTTGAGGTATAGAACAACTGGTACCACCTGATGTAATCCTCCAACGTGGTCTCACACTAGAAAGTTGAGTCACACAGAAGCAGTCAGTAGTCAGGAGTCATATTTTGTCTTAGTCTCATTTCCACGAACATCTTTAATTATTTTATAAATTATATACACATACATTGCAGTTATAAATCAAATATTTACTTGAATATGAAAGTATAGATTAATGTTATAACTTTTGTTTAAAGTGCAGGAAGCAATGCAGCTGAATAAGAAGCTAGCATTAGTGAATAGAAGACAAGAGACTGAAATAAGTAATCTGAAGGAAGTAAGTATAATGTGTTTCTGAATATAGAATTGGAATTCTTTGGGACGTCTACACACTTGTATTTATAGAAGTAGTGGACAAGCAGCAGAGCTGTTCTTCATGCTATGTCTAACAGATAAACTAGTCTTACAATGCCTCAGATGAATGCCAATTTAACTTTTAGTTCCTCTGAACAGTTTCTGTAATTTAGGAATTTTTGTTTACCTCTACATTGTCCTACTTCTTTCTTATTTATTATTAGCAACTTCTCTTCTTCCTATGCTATGTTGTCATTGCTTCTCCCATCTGATATAGTGTGGTGGGCTGACCCTGGCTGGACACCAGGTGCCCACCAACCTGCTCTGTCATCACCCTCCTCAGCAGGGCAGTGGAGGGGAGAGAAAATAAGATGGAAAAAGCTCAAGAAAAGGGTCAAGATAAAGGCAGTTTAATAAACCAAAGGTCATGTTCTGAAGCAAAGGAAAACCTAAGATGTATTCTCTTCTTTCCATTAGAAGGTGATGACCGGCCACTTCCTGGGAAGCAGGGCTTTATTATGTGTAGTGGTTTCTCTGGAAGACAAATGTCATAACAACAAATGACCCCCACCCTCTGTCTTACCTGTTCTTGCCGGTATGGAATATCCCTTTGGTCATCAGGGGTCAGGTGTCCTGGCTGTGTGGATCCCAAGATCCTGGCCTCCCTCTGCCCCACTCCCAGCATATTGGTGAGGGGGGAATGCTGGAGGGACAGCCAGCCTTGGTGCTGTGCCAGCCCTGTTCAGCAGCTGCCAAACCCAGGTGTGTTACCCACACCTTCCTACAAGGCACAGGCTCCATCTCAGCCGGACCAAATACATATGATAGCAGTGATGTTTCTGGTGTAGTTAAAGATATAAGAGGAAGAGTAGTTGCCATAGAAGCAAACTGGTAGCTTGAACATAGGATAAAAAACATAACTGAACCTCCATCAGAGACAGAAGAGTTTTGTGACAGAGAACCTGAGATATTAGATACAGGTAGTACTATGGACAAAGTTGTCTGTCCGTTAAACTCTTTTCTGCCTTCATCTATTTAGAAGCTATTATTTGCCAGGTATTTTTCTGAATTACACTCTTGAACATGCATAACAGTGGGAAGAATAAAGTTGGTTTTCCCTCTGAGCAGTTTCTTAAGTGCAGACAGGAGAAAAGAAAAAAGGTCTCGAATCAAAATTTTCCTGTAAACTCAGTTTCTTCTCATACCACATCTTTTTCATATTTCCTTATCTTTCTATTCCACTTTTTTTTTCTTCTCCCTTTGATACTTTGAGGATTTTAAGTAGAGAACAAATGCATGTTTGTTCTTGGCCTGACATTAATCCATTAATCTCCAGCTTCCAGACAAATGCTTTGGACTGCCATGGAACCTTTGCAAAGTCTGTGAATTTCTTGCAAAACAAAGAGGTGGGAGAGGGCATGAAGAGAAGATAATTTCTAAATGAGGAGAAGAGGCTATGACCATTTTATATTTGAGTTAAACTGATGCCAAATTTGGTGTTAACCTACCATGACCTTTGTTTGCCTGAAAAAGGAGATTTGACAGTGCAGAAGTACTTGAAAACTCCTCCTGAATCTAGTGTTGGTTTTTGCGCTTAAGAGTACACAGCCTCTTATTGTTAAGGTTGTTTAGAGTCTGATGCCTCTAGATGGCTGACTTAAAATTTTGAAATAGGGAAAGTTTAAATTTTTTTTTCCATTTGTTTCATTCTTACCTTGTGCTTTACTTAATTTTTCTATTTATTACAAGAAGATGTTCTAGCCACAGTAAAGATTATTCATTAATTCAATCTAGATTTGATGAGTTACATACTAGGATATGACATGGCAAACCTCAGTGTCAAAAAGCGCAATCTCAAAGATTTCAGAATTTCTACCATCATAAACAGTGTCTGAGGAGTGCAATAACAGTAAAACAGAACAGTGGAAAAAAAATAAAATTAATGTTTACATCATCATTAGGTTTTATGGTGTTTAAAATGTTTATTTAGCTGCATAATTGAAATTATAGGTTATATATATTATATAAATATATATACAATCTGTATATATATTTAGCAACAGAAAAATACTGAACTTGGTCAGTGGTGATAACTTTCTTCTATAAAAAAGCTGTATTTGTTAGAATGCTAGTATCATTATGGTCATGAAGGTCTGAGGACAACTTTCTGATGTGCATCAGGTACACTGCAACTTTATCATTCTGTTTTTAAGGGAATTGTAATTTTTATGTGACAAAATGTGGGACATTCTTCTAAAGTGCAGCGTATCTGTATTGCAAATATCAAAATTTAGGAGTTCTAGAAACTTTTAGGCATCACAGTAAATGAGATGTGTTGCTTTTGGTTAAGAAACCACAAATAAGAATAATTCATTACTTAGAAATCTCTGAGGGTAAGTAATTTGAGAGGCAAGAGAAGAAAAATGTTTAAGAAAATTTTATGTTGTGAAATTTGTGAGTAACAGAGGTGTGTGAGAAACTGATAGTGATTTATGTACTCCAGTAATCAAACATACTACTTGATCCATTTTTTTCAGCTGTGCTCTTAATTCTTGAGGTCATGGGTGATGAATTTTAAATAAAATACTGTTAGATAAGCAGAAGAAGGGGCCAACTGAAACTTAATCTGCTTTTCTCAGTTCACCAGGAAATGCCTTTATCCTGGTTACTTCTGAATTTCTTATTGGTTGTTTAGTATTTGACTATCCCATTCTGAATGTCAGTGGAAAACTGAACTAGAATTTAATTTCTTAGCTTTTTAATATTCATGTAGTGCTGCAGCACTTCATGGCAATGCCTTATTCTTTTCAAAAGAAGTGGGAGTTCATTTATTTGTAAATATAGTTTTTTTAATAAAAGTTGTATGTAATAAATAGGCACACCTTTTTTCTCTCAAAGAGCAGCATTTCTGTGAAAATGGAGTTAAAAGTGAGGGATATAGCAAAAGAAAAAATATGGCTTATTTTTCAGTATTTCCTATTTTGACAGTTTGCTCATAAAACATTTCTGGGATGTTATGTGGTGAGAATGCTTATCTGAACTGTATCTGTCATGGCACTTGTTCTGTTTGTGAAGGGCTGCAAACCTCATCTCTTTGAGCTGCTCAGTAAGAGAAGAGAACCTCCTTCTTCTAGGGACCTAGAAGAGATGCAAAACAATGAGAAAACTTTGGGATTTTGGAGAGTTTGGAAGAGGGATTACCAGGCTGTTTTCACTAGCTACAGAGCTGAAACAAGTCATGGTATCTGCGGCACGAGTTGGGACAACTTACAGAGCTGGTTTTATCTACCTTGGAGATTTGACTGACCTCTAACAGCTCTGACAACTTGTGGGTTCAAACTTCTTTCGTCTATAGTCTCAGTGCTGGAGTGGGAATGAGTATCCAGTACTAAAATCTTAATTTGACTGTCAGCTTCTATCATGGCCGTTAATTTGACTTAGACCAGGACGATCTCACACACTTGTTCTTATTGGGAATATGAAGCTAGTGAATATTATTCCACATTTATGGATTAAAATTTAACTAGTGAAACTGAAAATGCTTACATTGAAACCTGACCGTGTAAAGTAGCAGAAAGAACCAGACCTTAAAAAAGGCAGCTATTCTGCTTAATGCCTGAAAGATTACAAAAGAGTTGCACTGATCTAGGAAAAGAGCAAAAAGATACAGTTCCAGTTTGTATGCATTTAAGTTTGTGTAAGGTATCAGCACTGTCTTGGAAGGTGGTTACATCTACCTCTGCTGGCTGCTTCTCCAGACCCATACCACCACCTCATGCTGGCACATGTATTTGTGTGACCTAGAGGGAAAGTGGAATAAAAGTTTTGTATTGATCAAAACTAATTTTTTTTTTAAAAAGGTAGTAAGTTCTAGCTTCAATGAACTAGCAAAAGGAAAATACATTTAGAGAGCAGGACTGGTTTTTGTGGCACTCTTGACTTACACAGACTTTTGAAGTGTTTCTGAAACCATGTCCGTAAGAGTTGGCTGCTAGCAACACATCAAAGGAG
>VZTU01035554.1:0-22892 GCA_013400835.1 Zapornia atra | reverse complement strand
ACCCCCAGGTCCTCCTGTTCCTGACAGGTCTCTAGCCACTCTCTCCCAAGCCAGTAGTGCTGCACAGGGTTGTTATGTCCCATGTGCAGCACTCTGCACTTGGCCTTGTTGAACCTCATCTCGTTGGTCTCAGCCCCTCAGTCCAGTCTGTTCAGATCCCTCTGAAGAGCCTCCCTACCCTCAGGCAGATCAACACTTCCTCCCAGCTTAGTGTCATCTGCAAACTTACTGAGGGAACATTCAATCCCTTCACCCAGGTCATTGATAAAGATGTTGAACAAAACTGGACCCAGGACTGAGCCCTGGGGAACACCACTTGTGACTGGCCGCCAGCTGGTTTTTGTTCCCTTCACCACACCTCTTTGGGCCCAGCCATCCAGCCAGTTTTTAACCCAGCAGAGGCTGTGCCTGTCCAGGCCAGTGGCAGCCAGTTTCTCAAGCAGAATGCTGTGAGAAACCGTGTCAAGATGACATCCATAAGGGATGTCCTCAGTAGAAAAATGTGATGATGTGTGGCTTTCAACCACATCATTCTGAAAGGAAGAAGATTTGAACCAAGACCTGTTCTTGCTGTTTTCTTTTGGCTACTTTCATGCTGAGCTTCAAGGCAAGGCTCTTCAGTGACTCCATGGGTGCCTAATTCTGGTGCCTAGGTGGAACCTGTTAAGACTAAGCACAATTTTTACAGGCACTGCAGTGCAGAACTGGAATTCCTGAAGTAGATATTACATGTGTAAAAGCACAGCACCTGCATTACGGGATCTCAAGTTATTAGTCTTATTCCTATGCAGATTCACAGTAGCATCTCTGGGTACTGAGATACTAGCTATATTATTCAAGGATACAAATGCTCCACCACAACCTTTGCACGTGTGCAGTGGTGTTCCTACTTTCTCAGTGCAGACACAGTGTCATATGCATCCAGATATTTCTGCACTAGGAATATGAGATCCTAAATCATTCTACTGTGCTGAAGAAAATCACGTATCCCTTGTGTAAAATAAGTTTTCCAGGTTCTGCTACACTCAGCAGGATGCCCAAGAAAACATCTGCTCTAACAGGATTTTTCTACAGAAAAAATGGGATTGAAATCCCATCATTGACTACTGAAAAAAGCAGACAAATTTTTCCTTTTCTTTAGAAAGCAAATAAGATGATGATGCTATTACTGGAAAATAAAATGTGATGTGAAGGGCCCACATTTCTCAAGCAACAGACGGTTTTAAATCTCTGTTTGGCCAGTTCCTTTTTAAATTAAGGAAATTCCAGTACTCTTTTTACACAGAAGCACCATTTTCTTGCACCTCACTATAAAATTCTTTGCAGTTAACATTCTAGTAATCAATATTTAGGCCTAATTAATCTCACTGCTTCAATTACATCGATCGTTGCTTTTAGAAGCTTTATTGGAAACATCAGAAAAGGCAAGGGGGGCATTTCCATTCCATGATCTCTCAATGCCTTAAGCCTTTCATTAACCTTTTCACCAGAGGTGTCCATCCTGGACCAAGCCTGCTCAATAGCTGCACGCCAGCCCAATAAACCTGGCCATCGTGGCCACACTAAGATCATGGCCATAACCACTGCCTGACAAAGAACTGGTGGTTGTGCTTTCATCTATGGATTGTCCCCCTTCTTTTGTTGCCATACCCCTTCCTATAAATGCAAACAATGGATGCATAGCTAATGCTCTGTATTGCTGTGCTGCTTGGAATAGAAATTGTACTACCATCTTTTGACTGTAAGGAGAACTACAGCTTTAGAGAGTCTCCCTTCTGTATTGCTACTGCAGGAAGTAGATCTTCTTTAATCCAGCAAATTAAACTTTTAAACTATAGTTAAATTTAAATATTTAAATAAACCAGCCATTTAAATATGGAGACACAAGACAAACAGCATAGCCTACAAGTAGGTCTTTACACAAAGCAATTTGGTTTGAACTGTCCATAAGAAGGCCCATATTTTTGGGCAATCACAATACACCCAAGAAAAAATCCAACACATCAGCAGTCTTAAACATGCCACCCACATCTATTGCACATGCCCTGGTAAACAGTTTGGAAGCAGTTCCACTATTACAGCTCCATGTTTCCTCTAGCACTTCCAGTGGGTATGACTACAATAGTCCTCAGTTCTTGGGCAGATCAGTGCAGATCACAGCTAGTATTAATTACAGACTTTTTGATTTTCAATGAGGAGTTTATACCTAGAGCATTTCCGAAGCAATGGACAGTACCACTTTCTGAAGTGCACAAAATCATTTTAGTTCCTAAGGAGAACGTGTCCTACAGAATTATTAACAAATTGTTAACTGTCCTTACTGGGAGTCTTAGCACTGAAGATTCTTCCTCTTCTATCCCTAGACAAAGTTCTTCTGAAACCAGACAGAAACACAGTGGAGAAGCTCATAACAGATTTTCAGACACTGGTTACCCTATACACTGTGCTCACACACAAAATTGTAATATTTTGAAGACACGTTAAAACACAATACTGACATTTTTTA
Organism: Zapornia atra; assembly: GCA_013400835.1. NCBI lineage: Eukaryota > Metazoa > Chordata > Aves > Gruiformes > Rallidae > Zapornia > Zapornia atra. The sequence continues at coordinate 20,386 of VZTU01035554.1, read as the reverse complement.
GGCAACTGCAGATGAATCTCATGTATTCATAAAAGGCAAATTCCAAAGCACTGCAAATAGACAAATATATTTAAAGCCCAAAATAATGTGTAAAAATGTACACTGTCCATTTGACATTAAACACAGTTTTGGGAGTGGAGTGTTTACTAACATTCCTCTCCATACCAACAATAAGTTGATTTAATACACTGTAATCTCACAACAGCATTTTTGCCAATCCCTGAAAAGAAGCCACTGGCATTTTGAGTGTGCATTATGGCATGTGTGGTTTAGTAGGGCTTTACCACTTTAGAAATTCAGGGCAAAATCTTGGTTTCAGTGAAGTCAATAGGATATTTGCTACAGACCTCAATGGAGTTGGGCTTTCATCCACAATATTTAAGAAATGGATCTATGATCTGAAGGGCAAAGGAGAAAGTAAAGTAAAAAAAGGGGGTTCTTTCATTGCAAACAAAAAAGTTAGAATAAACACTAATGGGTGAAATCCAAGTACTACCATAGCTAAACTCCTTTCACAGTGGAAAACTGATGCAGACTTAACTGTGATACCTGCTGGATGGAGAGGACGATTCAGTGCTAAGTACAAAAAAAACCCAAAAAGACATTTTATACAAAAAACTCATATATTCCCCTTCTCTTCAGTCCCTGATGCCTTTAAGTTATGTAGAACCTACTTTTATCCTCAGTATGTTTAAATATGACAAGAAAAATAATTTTTCTGTCACTGGCAATAATGTTTCTGTATTTGTACACTGCACCTGAAAAGTGGATGCAATAGTAAATCCTTTGCATCCCTTTTTGTCTGCTGTTTCAGAAAATAACTTATATTAGTATCTCTCAAGGCTTAGGACCACTTGAACACAAACCCACTGTCTCACCAAAACCACTGGTTATTGACATGACGATCCTCACAAATTGGTAATATACCTAACTTCCAATCTCTTTTACTTGCCTGTAGCCTGTATTCATGTTGATTTATACTGGTATAGCTTTGTGAAAAGCTACACACTGAGGTTTGAGCATGAAAAATCAGCTGAAAGAATATTTATCTCAAAACAAGTTAATGATTTGTTTGTAGTCCAGCAAAGCAAGCAGCTTGTATGACATGTGGAAAGGAGATGACTGTCTAGCTAACATCTGAAATATGTTAGCATTCCTACAGTAAGGTGAACCATCACTTGTCTTGTATAAGACTATTGAAACTGACCTCTAAGAATGATGAATTACAGGAAAACATGAAGAGAAGGAGCGGGAATGCTTGAATCTGAACAGAATTCCAAGAAGAGCTTGGTCAGTCATCTCATGCAAGTTACCCATAAGCAGAGGGTTTTTCAGAGACATTTAAAGCCAAAGAAGTAGGTTTTGTCCAAGAACTAGATCCCAGCCATAAAGCACCAAAATAGTCTGACTGCTTGTTAACTGAAGAAGAGATAAAATACAGGCAGATATAAAGATTTACTTTTATTTCTTTTGGCTTGTCTCCACACCTGCTAACTTTGCAGCCTATATTCCGTTTAAGTAAATAAATTACCCTTCCACTTTCATCTTATGGGGGATTTTAGGTCAGCTGGCAGTAAATAAAACATTCTGCTGTGAAGGGTGTGGGTGATCATAAGCACACAGCTATGGGATCCACTTTCAAAGTGCCAGTACCCCACCACAAGTAAACGTACAGAACATAAAGTGAGGAGGACCTCCTTTTTCTAAGCTGTTCTGCCTGGCTGGGAAGTTGGCAATGCAGAGTGTCATTGTGGAAGAAATGTCACCCCAGCATTCAAGAGATCTGTGGAGAGAATGTAAAGACCTTGGTTATCTCCCAGAGCTCTTCAATAATTCACGCCTTAGTACTCCATCTGTAGCACAGAGAAAAACCTGATACATACATTATATTCCTAAAGCGCATCAGAAATGCTCCGGATGTCCTGTGGTATTGAATGTTCCTATTCCTCACCCAGCAAGGGCAAGAGATATTTCTCCCTCTGAAAAAGTAGTCACCAAGCACAAGTCCAACATATTAAAAGACTGCAACACCAGGTAGAAATTTCCCATGTTTCCCCTCTTTATGGGGCATTATAAGCTTCCACATTGTCACTGTTCTTTCCTAAGATTATCAATACAACACAAAGATCCAGACAAATGGAAAAACAAAGGTTTGAAGTGTCACATATTATGGGGTTCATGAGTTGCAGTTAGGCAAATACTCTGTATCGAGTTTGATTAGAGAAGTGTCCTCTAACAATTCTGGGCTTCACATTTACAGTACTCAACAGAAATATTTGTGGTGACATTCCAAATGTTCATAATGTGGATTCCTTCCTGTTTCACTGGGAACTCTGAATTAGACCCCTACTGAAAAGACCAATCCAAACAAAATTTATAAAATGTGCGTAGAAAACCGGTGCACAACATAGCAGTGTGCATTGCATGGGCAGTGCAAGGTTTGGTTATTTTTCATTTTCTCAGAAACAATTTCCATGTGCTTGATTACTGGCTACAAGTGAATTCTAAGATTTCTCTGCACACCACAGTGTGAAACTGCTGATGTATATCTGATGCCAAATGCCCAGCCAGTCTATGTTCTGATATGCCTTTGTCTCTCACACCATTTTTCTTCAAAAACTCAGGCTCCTTTTAGAAATGTGCCTGCTTTATACATATATCTTTAAGCTTTTATTAGATGCCAAAAATACCTGGAAAACAAGATGACAGCACAAGAGTAAAAAAAGCTACAGAGTTATTTCATAGAATCACAGAATAGCCTGAGCTGGAAGGGACCTTAACCCATTTAGTTCCAACCTCCCTGCCAGGGGCAGGGACACCCTGCTCTAGACCAGGTTGCCCAAAGCCCCATCCAACCTGGCCTTGAACACTGCCAGGAACGGGGCAACCACAGGTCTCTAGGCAGTCTGTGTCAGTGTCTCATCAGCTTCATCATTACAAAAGTTTCTTCCTAATATCCAATCTATATCTCCTCTCTTTTAGCTTAAGGTCATTACCACTTGACCAGGCACTATAGACACCTGTGAACAGTCCCTTCAGCTCTCCTGTAGGCCACCTTTGGGTACTGAAGGGCTGTGATAATTTCTCTCAGGAATGTTCTCCAGGCTGAACAAGCCCAACTCTCTCACCTTGTCTCCATAGGAGAGGTGCTCCAGCTCTCTGATCATCTTTGTGGCCCTCCTCTAGACTCACTCCAACAGCTTTAGGTCCTTCCTGTACTGGGGAACCCAGAGCTGGATGCAGTACTCCAGGCGGGGTCTCATGAGAGCACAGTAGAGGGGCAGAATCACCCCCCTTGACCTGCTGGTCGTGCTGCTTTTGATGCAGCCCAGGATATGGTTAGCCTTCTGGGCTGCAAGCATGCATTGCCAGGTCATGCTCAGTCAACAACTCCAAGTCCTCCTCAGGACTGTTCTCAACTCCTTCATCCCCCAGCCTGTAGGTGTGCTTGGGAGTGCCCTGACCCATGTGCAGGACCTTGCACTTGGCCTTGTTGAACTTCATTAGGTTCACATGGGCCCACATCTCAAGCCTATAAAAGTCCTTCTGGGCATTAAAAAAAAAAAAAAATCAGGGTTGGTACCATATTCTGGAAAACACCAACAAGTTTGTAGAATAAATTTAATTTGGCAAGTTTAGAGATAAAAGAATCCAGCTGCTTTCAAACACCAAAAGCACCACTAGAAAGTCCCTACAGTTGCAGAACCATCCATCCTCCCACACAAAACAAGAACAGCAGCAACAAAAGAACCACAACACATTCCTATTTAGATAGACTTCAATGCTAACTAAAGTATGTTCCAGGCAGTTTGTTAAAGAATATACTTATATACAACAAAGGGCATAGGGTTGAGGGACTGATTGTATGATGCTTCAGGCTATTGAAAAGCTAGGCAAAGAGATGAAAGCAGTCATGCTGCTGAGGGACCTAGGATAAGGAACCAGGTTGAGCCACATGGTAATTGGAATCCTTTGCAAAAGCATTTCTGTCACTTGATCACTGCCTTTCAATGACTGCATCGCTGAACAGGAATTACTGGTTTAAGGCTTGAGTCAATGTTCATTCAAGTCAGCTGTGCCTTTCTACTGTCTTTAAAAGGTCTTCGGATCAGATGTTAAAAGAACCCCACCCCTTCCAAGTTTAGGTACAATCTGTTCAATTCCTTCAGGGCATGTAGGAAAACTGTGTTTCCAGCAGAACTGGAACCTAGAAGAACCCAAGACAGGGACTAGCTTCTTCACTATAAGAAAATACTCATACAGGAATATGCAGAAATAGCAAAAATACTGCCATTTTAATTCTGAAGAGAATCTGTACTTTCAGGCTGTTCCTTGTCTTTGCTCTTTCAACAGAACATCTACTGCCACATTTTCCTAGCTCTGCTCCACACAGACATGGCCCCTTGGCTGAAGTTAATATTCTGCAGAATCCAAAAACTCATGTTACTGCACTCCAAAATGCAGAGTGACCTGCAAAATGAGTTTGCCCTACTGATAATGTGGACATATTATTTCATTTATAATTGGACCATTTAACAGACCTAAATTTGGAGTCAGTTGCACTAGCACAAGTGAGGGCAAGGTAGTTTCCCGTAAGGAGAGACAAACAAGCCACTGGAAGCTTCTAACAGAATACTGTCCTGGGACAACAGCTTGGATGTCTGAAAAGCCAGCAGAGTCCTTAGAGAAAGAGTCTTTCTTACAGGTAACTAACACTTAAAGCTAACAACTCCATTAACTAAAAAGCAAAATGACTAAACTTTCTATTTTAAGTTCCTTTCATCTCGTTATCTCCCCTTAATACTACAGTATCAGTTATGAACAGTGTTGAAATTCACATTTCAAACTGATAATTTCCAGCTAGTCTTTTAAAAAGACAAACATTAATTCTAAGCAAAAGCAGTTCACAGAATCATATAATTCAGTAACTTTACAGTATGATAAACAGTCTTTTCCATTTCTAAACATACATGCACAAAGAATGTAGAAGAGACTTGTGCTGAAACGGCTGGAGATAGAAGGCACAAATTTGGTAGGCAAGATGACTAAATAAGAAGAAATGCCTTCACATTTTCCAATTACAGTGGGATTTGCATTGACTGATCTGCTGCAAATCAGTCTTTTTGTCCTTTATCAAGTGTTTTCCCTCAGCTTGAAAGGAAGCAGCTAAGGAACATCACGCTGTGCTTGTGTACAATTAATTTTGCCAGGCAATGAAAGATTTAGAGAAGAAACAGAACAGCCCTGTCTGTAACATGTAAATTTTTAGACTGTGCTTACACAATGCTCAACATCCAGTGCGGTAAAAGCACTGTAGCTCCCAAGATCTGTGTATTTATTATACCTTATTTACATCCAGTCTCTGCAAAATACCTGAATTAATTACAAAAGTTGTAACATCACAGAAAGTTGTCTTCTATTCAGCAATCAATACGGGCACTAGGACTTCAATCCACAAAGGGATGCCTACATGTCACTATGGATCAAGCTGTTCATAATTAGGGTGAGAACCACCTCACTACACAGTGCCTGTGTAATTTCTTTACTTCAGCCCTGTGATTTTAGATGTTTGAAGAGCTCCAAAGCTGTCTATTAGAAGTTTCACCTTATATCTCCCCCTGCATATGACATTTTTTTCCCCAGTACTACACTTGGCCTTTAATTTGCCAGCAACTGCTTTGTTAGGAAAAAAAAAATCTTGCTTTTATCACTTTGTCATAGCCTATTCTGAAACAACATTACACAGATTCAACATCAAACTGACACAAAGCACCTTGTTGTAACAATACTGATGTAGCTTTAATGCTTTTCCCTGTAGATTTCCTTAGGTAATAATAAGCTCTACTTTTGAAGCTCTAGTCTTTATGGTGTTGGGCATTTGTATGCAAATGCACAAGCAGCACAGCAACAGAAAAATGAGACTTTTTTTTATGCTGCTTGGACTGGATCCTCTCAGCATGTCTATATAAGGTTGACTAAAAAGAGGCATTGTCTTTATATCAGATATGCCCCTTACAGGCAGACTACTTCCTACACTTCCAGGAATTTAGTTTCCCTGAGGTTTTAAGTGCCAGTGTTGGGGCTAGCTGAATACTGTTTGCCAGCTGACACTAATATTGATCTTCTCTTATTCATAAACATTCACAAAGATTTCTCACTGTCAAGGAACAACTTTTGTCCCTGTATATTTTTTGCCAAACAGTTTGGTGGCCCATTTCACAGATGCTGGCTGCTCATGAACTACTTGACTGCTATTGACTATTTGAGTTATGTGCATGCTTTTCATCCATTGCCTTTTTGTTTTCCCCTGCCTTTTTCTTCCCCCTGAGTGGGTGGCTGAAACTTTGATGGAAAATAATCAGTAGCAAATACCAGAAAATGGATTTCCATGACTAACCTCTTGGGATTGCAAACATGTCCCTGACTGTTCATTCCACCATTGTACAAATATTAAAGACTGGCAAATAGCAGAGCCACCAGAGTCTTCAAGAACATTGAATTAAAATAATTTAATTGTTGTTATATTTACATGAGTTCCCTTCCACTCTCTTGCCAGCCTTATCCGCTACTTTCCACAGCAACAGTGCCTAAAAAGACAGTAGCAGATCCATGCTAATGGCCTGCAGGAAGAATAGAGGAATATGCTTTTTCTTCCACCTCCATCTAATCTGCAATCTGGAGACTGCACCTGTGTTCCTCTCTGATGGGAGGATCACAATCTATATTTTTATATCTCCAGATCAGCGTACTGCAGAAGTCCAGAGTCCTGCTGCCTGCCTTCCAAGCAAGCTACAGGAGCACATTAACTGCAACACTGCAGAGCTCCTGCTGGCTTCCCATCTAGTAAAACTACACACATTTTAAGCTCTTGCTTCTAACCTGAAAGGAACCTTTAATTATTTGGAACTGGCTATATGGATTTATTTTTTTCAGCACTCTGCTGCCTTAACAGGCCTTACAGATATTACAAGCTTCTCTGTAGAAGTGAAGAATACACAACCTCACAGAAGGACAATGATTACATGAGAAACACACCACAATAAATATCAAGAGCTAAGCACAATGATGGGTAACATGATCTCAAAAAGGAGTGCTCCAGTAGGTCTTGAGCACAGAATGCATCAGGTATCTGGCACAGCTGATCTAGCTCCATCTGCTAAAGGTCTCTAGACCTCCAAAGCATTGAGGGTAAACTAGATTTATCACAACTAGAGAGAAATTATTGCAAAAACTGGTCATGGGTACAAATCCTAACTTGTGTCAACATAAAAATGGAGCTTGCTACTGTTACTCCAGCTCAAGAGCTAGTGCTTTGTGTTCCCAGTCCAGCCAACTGATATGTATGAAAAGGCACGAGCAGTCCCCTTACCTACAATACCTATGCCATTCACAGCAGGGTGAGTGCCTGGCTACAGAAAAGCTGTGGGTGAGGTTACTGATCACTGTCCTCTCAGAGCGTGCATTAAAGCTGCTTTAGTAGTAGGAGTCTCAGGGAATTAACATTTGCTAGCATCAGGCTAAAGACAAAGCACCTATTCAGTGACTTTCATTCACCCATTTTAAAAGGGTTTACAAGGCTGGCTGGTAAGAATTGGCTGCATTTCACTACTGAAGGCAGCTGAGTGTCTAAAGAAATAGACCTTTCTCTTTTTTTTTTTTTTTCAAAATGGCTTCTTCTTTGAGTGCCTTAATGTTTCTGGTCCAGGGTTAAGCTAAAGCTATTGAAAAGACTGTGTACTGGAGACGGTTGTGTTCCCCTGAACAATCCTGTCATCACAGCAGGCATTTAGCATTTTGAAAATCTTACCAGAGCCTGAAAATTAACACTTCAAGCAAAATACCCAGATCTGAAGAATGCCTGAATACATAGTGCTATGTCACTAAGACTACAGTCACACAGCCAAGTCAGTGGTAGAGTCAAACTCCATTAACTCTCAAAGACGTTTCTCCTTCAGAGCAAGTGTAAATATGAGTAAATGAAACAAGCTATACCACATGGCTTGTTTCTTTAACAAAAGTGGCAAGAATAAATTGCATGTGGAAAACTTCTCAATAGAAGGGCATTTGTTGGCATGTCAGTATATTAAAGATCTATTGTGAAGAAATGCAAGAAGAATAATACACAAGGGGAATTATTATGAGGACAGTACTCCAGAGTCTCATCAAATCTGGTTTGTTAGAAACAGGAACAAATAACACTTTCTCTAACTTGGTTGAACTTGCAACAATGACGCTTAAAGCTCACAATAAAATTTTCCAAAGACTTGGAACAAAGAAGCTGCTTTTGTTGTACTACTGTTTATAATTTTTCAGGAATATTTTAGGCCTAGAAAATGTACCAGTTTCAACTGATGAATTTTATTTTGCCTGCATTCTTTGTCACCTTGTGTTCTTTCAATCATTTAATAACTTCTAGATTGTTCTCTTATCCTTTTGCTTTCTTTTCTTTGTCTGGGCTTCAAAAAGAAAAATTTATAAACAAGGTGAAAGGACAGAGTGATGTTTTTCTACTTTCAAAAACAGGGATAAATGTTTTGAGTGGGGATATAAGAATTAACACATCCTGAGAAGATAAAGAACTCAGAGTAACAGCTGAAGTTCTCCACTGGCACGTATGTAAGCTGCTTTGCATAAATCAGATGCATTACAGATTTTGGGATAATATAATCTAAGAAAAATTTACTTTAAAAAGGCAGAACAAATACACACCGCTTACTATAGTCATGAAAGACTACACTGGAGCTTTACCCCTTTTACTTGAGACACTATTAAGTTAGATTCAAAGTCTTGTTCTGAAGAGGTATTTTTAGAATCAATTATACTAAGAGGTTTGAGCTACCTGACGATTAATCTTTTGGACTCAGCAAAAAACTGAACTGAATGAAGCAACTCTTCTACAACAAATGACATTCTTCAGCTAGAGACAGAAGAAACTATTTCCAAAAAAGTCCTTCTTATGACCTTAATTGTGCCGGAGGGTAAGATAATCATCCAACTGTATTCTTGCTTCTCCAGTGAAAATTAGACTGTACAGATTATATTTTCCATTTAAAATGAATTAAAGCTTTCAGCAGATCAGCTTTCCTTCAGTAGTCAGCCCAGCTAAAAGAGGACGTTTTCTTTCGGCACACAGATTCCTAGCAGTAGCCAGGACTCGTGAGATTGTTCTTGCATCTATGAAGCTCAATCCTGACACATCTGCCCTACAGTCCTGCACCTGACTGCCACTGATGTACACATGAAAGAAGAGTAATGACAGCAGCACAGGTTTCAGCTCTCAAACGTTACTTTAGCCACACTGAAGCTTGTGCTGCTTCAACCACAGTGCGACAGTAACGACACTGAGCCTGCCTTAACCCTCCTGAGGCATCTCTTCTTCTCTGTGTCATGCTGCAAGTGTAGCCATATTGAGGAAGCCAGACCTGCTAAAAGATAAAGTCCTTGGGTGACAGGCTCTCTGGGCCATTCACCATACTGTCCAGTGGCAGTAATGAAAACACAAGACCTTTTGTAGAAAAGGCTATTAAAAAAATTACAGCATTTTAAACTCAGTGGATTTTCTACCCAGTAAAAGAAAATATAAATATTTTAGCATAATACCTCATCAACCATCTTTCAATAGAATAAGACTTAAAATTAACTCTAAACATGTGTAGTTTCTCTTCTGCTTGAAAACCTACTTTTTCCTTCTTTGGAAGGGCTTTCTTTCCCTTGTTGCCAAGACTTCTGTTTTGCCTCAGGCTTGTCATAATACTCAGTTCTTTATAGTTTTGATTTTTATTTCCCCAGGGGTATTTTCTCATTATATATTCTCTTTTTTGTCCTTTTTTCTCTTGGGCCCTCTTTCTTGTGTGCTCATATGTGGTACTACACATGACCATGTTTTACATTTCCTAACCATTACTTTTCTAAGGTTTCTTTAATCTTATCTATCCCATTTCATAAGGAATACATCCATATTGCTTAGTTCTCTCCCTCGGGCATGCAGTTGTCAAGTCGATCCCTCTTTCTTTTGGTCTTTTTCCTCTTCAGCCTTATATCACCTTCCTCTGCTCCTATCACTGTCAAACATAATTTTTTTCTGGAGTCCACAGGCTGTGGACAGCTGGAGAGTACTCATTTCTTTGAAGTCAGCATCCATTCAGGAAAGGAGATGTCACTGTCTGTCCCTAGTGAGAAGCCCACACATTTAAGCCCAAGAATTCCTGTCTCACAGCTGTTTGAGACAGAGATGTCACTGTGGAGTCAACCTGCTCTTAGGAGATTTAAGAAATCAGGAACTACAACAGTTCAGCACTAATACTGTACTGATCTTTAGAACAATTGCAGAAAAAAGATTCCATTCTGATTGATATAACTTCTGTGGCTGCAAATTATATTTGTTTCAAAAGCCTAATCTCAGCTCTATGAGGAGTCGTTAGCTATAGCAGCCTGATAGCAGCCACTTCCAGGCTAGCTTCCTAACAGGTGAGGGAGCAGGAGGTGTAAAATCCAGTAGGTCTCTCACTTGGCAAAGTGAAGCTGTCAGGTCAGAACTCATAACAGGTAAAGGAGAAAGAACTGGAAAATCAGCTTCTGCAGCTAGAGCTAACTCAAATATTTTTGTAACGTAAGATATTCATCAGTCCCAGAGAATTTCAAGAACTAGAAGGTGCCATAAATAAACTACTAACCCCAGTGACAGGCATGCATATGTTTTGCTCTACCCATGCTTACCCAAACAGATCAGTAAGCACACAAACATTAGACAGGAAATTCTCTCAGGAGTACGGAAGGTTTACAACCTCTGACTTCCCACGCCAGGGCCAGTACAGCGGGCAGAGTCACCATCGGGCGGGAGCTGCTGGTCTCAGCTTGGCTGGGCAGGACAGGAAAAGGAGATGCCATCAGAGGCAGAGAAGCTCTTCAGACAACAGTAGCCAGTAGGACAGGTAGGTTTAAAAAAAAATAGTTCAGGACTTGGCTGTGATCTTAATTCAGTCCTAATGAGCTGGATTGAACTTTCTCCAGCACAGTCATGCTTAAAGTTGTTTTTCTTGACCAAGGCTGCTGTCCTGCTCTAATTATTACAGTAATTCCACATTCCCCCATCTTGTGCAATTAACTTGTGTTTGTGGGTTTGCAGAGAAGACCGCTATTAAAACAAACCCAAGTTGGTTACTGGTAGCAATAGAGTTTGCATTACTGCAGCACATCTAAAACCTAGTTGTAGCTAGTGTCCAGAGGCTGTGCTGAGGAGAATGAAGAAAGATAATGGAATACATGTTATACATCACAAGATGGAAGCACTGCATCTTTCTCCAGCTTGGCCATATGGTTCCACATTTAACATCTGGTTCTTTGTGCACATGGGATTTCCTGCTGCCCACTGAATACTTGCCTGGGGACCAACCCAGAATGCTGAAACATTATGCATCATCTATTCAGATATGGCCACCTTCCTCAGGGCAGGCCTGTTGCAGGGAGAGGGGTGACTACTGTAGGTGCTCACACGCTTCCCATCAGAACAATACTGAAGGGGCTCACTGTCCCTTACATACTCATCATTGTGATGCCCCTGTGCAGAGGGGTAGCCTATGTCTTGAGAGACCAAGCACCTTGCCCAAGGGAATACAAAAATAAATCAATCTGTGAAAAAGCAGAAACTGAATTCAGATTTTCCTGGTGGCCGCAGGGCTTAGAGTCTACTATTCTCTAAATGACCCCTCCTTACATCACATGAGATTTGCATGTCATTAAAAGCTAACATGCAAATGTTGCACAGCATATGTATTTTTTTCCTTTTAAAAAGAAAAGTGTAAGGTAGTAGTACAGTGCCAAAAAAGTTGTCATTTCCTTTTTTTTTAAATAAACCAAAACATGTTATGCTTTTTGGGGAAAAAAGAAAAAAAAAGGTAAAATTCAGGTAAAATTCAAAGACCCTGAAACCTACAGGGTTTCATAGCTTTAGAGAAGGACTGGAAACTATCAGTGTGATGTCTTAAGGCCTTTCCATTTTCTTAATCATATTTCATCAAAAATAGTCACACCATTAGTCAAGTAGTTGCTATATGATTGTATATATAGTTGCACTTACACTGCTTTTTCTCCACATAATTTATATAGCTAGCAAAACATTATTAACCACATCTGAGGTGAAGCTGAAACCCAAACAGAATAAATGAAACTTCACACAGCAATTGATCTGAGGCTGCAGGAAGACAACCCAGCACTACAAAAACATCAGATGGACCTTCTGTTTCCTGTGCCATTCTTTTTGCTTGGCATGACAGCAGTGGGGACCATGTACATGATCTGCTAGGAGACCAACAGCCATGGCTAGGCAGCAAGTCTGTCAGCAAACACACCCAGAAACAGTTTTAAGCAGCCAGAAAAAAATGTAGCTTGAAAAGCAGAAGGCGAAGAGGTGGTTTGAAAGCCACTAAAATACTCCATTCACAATTATGAGCCCCTACCATGAACTTTCAATTAAATTCCAGCTATCTGTTCTTTTACATTTAGATAGAAGTGGCCTGTTAGCCAAGACTCTGTCCATAGAAGAGTAAGTATTAGGTGAGGGTAGAGGACTAAATAGTAGCAAGCTGGTCCATTCAGGTCTTGATTTAAGGAGGTACTGGTACAAACTGAAGTTTGGTTTCAGCTGTGTGCCTCCCACATTTGGTTTTTTGAATTTTTGCTCTTCCTGCACACAGTCTTTCCATTCAACTCAAATATGTTTTTCTTCTTACTTTTCAATTCTACACTCAAACATTTAATGTCTCTTCTGTGTCCAGTTGCACTGGTGTTTCTCTCTCACTGTGGCCCGATCTACATTCCCTCCTCCACCATTTTTATTTGCAGTTTCTAGAAAAGAAACATTCTAAACTATAATTTTGGTGAAGACTTCATTCTGTGATTGAAGGCAGTAATAGTTCTGAATGAAATAGTCTGATGCCTTGTAGTCAGACACAGCAAGCCCTGATCTGAATGCTAGTCCATTTATTTAACAGTTCAATCCAAAAGATAACCATACTAATCATAGCAGAAAATACACATCTGCAAACATACTGTGGTTGCATATTTACTGGAAAGGACTTGAAAAGTTACTTGCACAATCATTCATCATTGGTTATGTGTCCAAGATAAAGTTTAAACATTGTTTATACCTTTCAGTTTATATCCTGTTATCTTTGTCTGTGTACTAAGAAGATTTAAAATCTCCAGGTCATCCTTCAAATCTAATAACAGATTAGCAAAAAAATTACAAGGCTGTGAGGAAAAATATTTAACAGATACATTAACATGAATCCTCCATGCAGTATAACATAATGAAACTGTAAGAACATAAACTACTACTCAAAATATTTTGGTATGTACATCTTGTAGGTTTCCAACCCAATTATTTTTAAATGTCTTCTTTTAAAAAAAAAGAAACACATGATATTTAAGTGTAATCTTCCTTTTTGTATGTTTTCTGCATATGAAATACTGTGTTTTTCTAAATGAGTGAACACCACGAAAATAAACAGAAAGCAGTCATAAGGAAAAGTAAGGAGTCCTTGCTGAGCCAAGCCATGTCACTGGTGAGCATTCCAAAACCCAAGGAAATATTACAATATTAATATTTTTATTACTTTATAACTTTATAACTTTAAGCAACTCCCCTTTGAAAGTGCAGATAAGGAGAGCTCACAGACCATGAATTCTCTCAATTGCTGACCCGGCTCTGGTGCTGTTTCTCTGCTTTCAGACTAAGAGGAGGAGGCAGTTTTACAGATCACATTCAGCTGCAGACAAGAGGTAAATAACCTCATCTCCAGTACTAACAAGAGCAAAAGAGTTTCTTAAGAACCTACCTTCTCATTTTCTTGGTTCCAGCTCCTTCACAGTCTTCAGCTTTGCAAAACTCTTCCAGCCTGTGTGACCCCACAGCAGGCTCTTGGGTGATTCATTGTGGCAAACTTCCCTCTGTTCAGCTTCAGTTTATGTGGCCAGACTGGCTGAGGTGAAAAAAACCAAAACAAAACAAAGGAAAAATAAAAAGTGGAGTCATCAACAGGCAAGGCTAAAACTATCTTAAGAAACAGCAGGTCTGGTTAAGGCACACTGTTCTTTCACCATATCAGAGGGTTAGTTTACTGACTGTTGACATTGGCTGTAGGTCACTAGGGTGCTAATGCCAGGCAAGGCAAAAGGCATCTTGTCCTTTGATAGGATTTAAGGGTAATCTTCAGGCAAAAGAGTGAGACTAGTTATTAGCCTTTGGGGGTGTGATTGCTAATCCAGCAGTGATGCATGACTGATTTATTAACTGTTTCACTTGCAGAAACAAATGGAAGAAGGCTCTGCCAAGAATCTGCTGCTCTTTGATGGAGACCACACTGTCTGAATCCCTTTCTTAGAGCAAAGCCGTGGCAAATGCTGAGCCTGTGCATTTTGCAATGGAGGATTAATTCTGTCTTACTGCATAATCCTGTGTTCTCACAGAAGAGACTGCAGCAGAGAATTTAAAAAAAATAAAGCATGCAGAAATATACCTAGTGAGTTACGTATACTTATAGACAGAGAGGAATGCATTTTCCCCCTGTTTATCAACATCAGCAGCTAAACTAGGTCATGTGTCAAAAGTAAAAACAAGTGCTTCCTCTATGTCCCCTTCACCACCAAATCCTAATTCCATGTGGGGCACTGCCACAAAAGCAGCCAAAATGCACACTGTAGGTTATACTCCTCAACAGGACTATGGGGCCTTGTGGAACACTGGAGCCTCTTCCATAAAAAACACTCTCTGCCCCAAAGGGCTTACAATCCAACCATTCACCATACCAGGGCAGCTGCATTAGCAGCTCAGACAAAACTAACTGATTTGCAGCACTCTGTAAATTCCCATCCCCTAGGCACCTATTTGCCTGCTGCAGTGATACCTCCAAAAAATACCTGCTGATCTACAGTGACCCAAGTACAAGGGCAGAAGCAGAAGTTTCCACCCTGAAGGGCCAATACGTGTGGCACTTAGCTTTTACCTGCCCAGATCCTTTATCACATATAGCATTCAGCCTTTTAAGTTGAATTTGTGTCTCACTTTCAGAGTTCTTCTCAAGTCTGAGTAATCTACTCAGGTATCCTAAATGATATCTACTCCCTATTATGACTTAAGACAACATTGCTTTTGAAATAAGAGCTATTAACATTTGCATTATGTCTTTACACCTCTATTTGAGTTGTCAGTTTAATTGTTAATTACTTTATGTACCAGATATCTCATAAAAACAAGTCAAGACGCAGACCTTGGTTCAGGCAATCTGCATTCAGCATTATATAAAAAGTAAGAATTGTTAGCTGGTAATAAACAAAAATAAGACAGTGAAACCAAGATGTAACCCACTGCTGCTCACACAGCAAGATAACTCCATTCAGCAGTTCATTCCCTGGACAATATGAACAGTCAAAGTTGGCCTGAAAGTAGGTAGGGTTGGCCACGTGCCATCAGCTGCAGGAGGTGTGCAACCACTGTGCCACTATAAGATCTGCATGGAAACATCACTTACAAACATTCAAAAATAGCCTAAAGATTAAGGTCACCCCAAAGCTGGGTCAAACTTTTTTAAAAAATTAATGTCCCTGGGGTGTGTGTGGAATAAGACTTGAGTAAGAAGTTGTGAACTGTGGGTAAGAAGCAAAACATTTGCATATTGTAGCTTTCTCAGCAAGTCCTCTCACTTGCACTGTGGACAGTTGATGTAAGATGCTGCTGATGGAAGAGCCCTGCCTAACTCTCTGCACCTCACCTTGCTTTGGTTTATACTCTGTAATATTATATTGCACTTCATCTTCACAATTAATCTTAATTACTTTTCCAGAGAGATTTGGACCTGTCCTCTAATAAATTATGAGTCCTGCAAGATGATCTGGGTGCCAGAACATCTACTGAATTGTATTCTGGTTACCTGAAAAAGCAGTGCAGAAATGACAAAATGTCTCAAGATGTCCACATGTCATTAAAAACTGGGATAAGGACATAATGCCAAGAAGTTTTCCCTCTGGGTTTGTCGAGCTTCACAAGCCAGCTTTTGTCTAAGGAAGGGAAAGGCCTGGAAATCAAGTGCTATAGGATATCTTAGCAGAGGGAGGTACGAGAGCAGGGCATGTTTCTGGTGGAACAAGATGACAACTCCAGGAGGGAGCCTGACCTACCTCAGTCTCTAATGACAGGGGCTCTGCCAGTTAACACCTTAAGCCAAGTGGAAAAAAAATTATCCTAATAGCCTGGTTTCCCACAGAGTGTACAGCCTCCAAACCCCGTTATAATCCCACTTTATTTTCTCCAGTACATTATCTGTCAGGAATTCAAGTGATTTAGTAGGTAAATAAGCTAACTACTTTGTAGAAATTCAGTAAAGTTGAAAGACTTGCTTAGTTTTCTTCTCCAGTACAGATAGTATTTTATTTTTTGTACTTAGCTGGTATGTATTTAGCACCAGACTAATTTAAAACACCGAGACCTTATCAACTGCGTCTCTGGTACTCTAAGAATACAACAGTCTTCTTCCTTTCTTTCTCCACCTTCACAGAAAGTAAAACAGCCTTTTACTTTATTATCTTTTATTTGAAGGTTCCATACAAATTGTTCCTTCAAAGCCTTTATTGCCTTCAGAGGAGGAAATCCCTAAACATCCCTTAGCTGTAGTACCTGACACTTGAAAGCTCGTGCTGACTATTTGCATCTTGAGGTACCAGAGTTCCTGGCAGTGCTACCAGGAATCTCAGACACAAAAACAAATTAATCAACTCAAACACTGTAATTGTTCAACATGAAAATATCTGAATGTGAACATTGAAATCATATATCCCAGGACTCGCATCATATTTATATCATTACTTTATCTTCCTGTATCAGTCCAGTCACAGGCTTGGACATGTTATTTATAGAAAAAAAAAAACCATGTAGAAAAAATGGCCTAATGTATTGCACTGAGTACTGCACCACCCAAGAATTGCAGCTGAGTAATTTGCCATTTACTCTTAGATCTGAAACCAGCTTATACTGATAGGAAGAGAATTCAAGGAGGTTCTCCCACTGACCTGCTAGCTTCTCCCTCACAAAAAACACTGCACCTTCAGGGTTGAAAAGTCCTCACACAATCTTAACCACTTTGTAAACATCTGCATGAGGGTTCATCAATCACCTTTCCCTGCCTTCTGCCACAGCGAAGCTTGGGGAAAGTTTGTCTCACCAGAGTGTGACTTTTTCTGGAATAAAAGTCTGTCTTGTCTTTGTTTCACACCTAGAAAGGGAAAGAAGAAACGTGGCCAGGTTCTAAATCTATTCAATTGCCTTACCAGAGACTTTTCCTTTGGTTTTAGTGGACTAATTTCACTAGTTCCCTCCAGACTTTCAGGTTTGTTGTTGCTCAGTGCTTTGAAGCTGACAAACAGTGGAAGATAGGGCAGAAATAGTGGCATTTCATCAGTCTGAATTGCTTCCACAACTACCCTAGGTCAGTACCCATGAACACTCCAGCATTAAGTTTTTAGCAGCTATGTATACATCATGTCCTAGGGGCTAACCCTATGTGTTTTCAAAGGGCAACTTTGATCATCATCTCAATTCTGTCCACGTAAATTATTTCCATTAGTGCTGAACAACTGAAATAGAGGCTGGATTTAGTGGGATTCACACAAATCACTCATTGGCCCTTCCAGGGAAGGCTTTTTCCCCTGATTCTGTACAGCAGCTAAAAAAAGCTAGCTCACACCACCCTGACACCGTAACCTGCAACAAGGGTTTCTAGGCACAGAAGAGGAAGAGGAGGGGAAAGAGAGAAACAGAAGTATGCCCCATCTGCCAGTCAGGAAGGAAAGATAAATTGCATGAAAAGGATCCATGGCCTAGAGGAGGTTCTCACATTATCATTTACAAAACATTACAGCTTTGATCTATAATCCATGTTCTCTTATTCCTCCTCCTCTTACATCCTTGAGCAACTGTTACCCTTTATCTTTCCTAGTTATAGCTATAGCTGTGGGCCTAGGGAGACCAGATCTTTATAAAGCATTTTGTCCTTTTGTGGCAACATTAAAAAGACAGTTTTCCATGACAGCATTTTCCTGTGGGAGCAGGATTCCTCTCCCAAAGCCGCAGGTATAGCCCTCTAACTCTCTGCCATTATAGAGCACCTGGACATCCTGGACTGCAAACAAGTGCAGGGTATCGGTACATACATTTTTAAAATAAGAGAAGAGGGTCTCTAGATTTTAATGTAACTGATAGTCTTCCCCAGGCTCTTCAAGGATAATTCAAGATCTCTAATCAGTGCTTTTTGCTTTGAAGTTAGCATGGTGTCCTCAAAGGAAGCCAAAACACACCTGAACTAAAGTTTCTTACAAAAATTAACTGCTATTTCTTTAGGATTTGTGGGGCTGAATCCTGCTTAATGAAACCACACAAGTGTGTGCTAAAAATCAATGAATCTGACCCAACACATTCTCTTCTCAGCAACAAACCAGCTACAAGTCATAATCACAAAGATGTGCCCATTTCACCTGTGACATGGTTGCACAAACAAGAATGGGAGAGTAGATGGAAGAATATGGTCAAAAGGACAATTTTGTAACAATCTAGGCAAGATAATTGATAGTGTGGAGAGTTCTTGGCTTGAGGGGCTACACAAGTTCTCATTTTAAATAAGAAGCTGTGAGATTTTTAATTTCCCTGCTGATTCACAGTGTTGTGCCATTGGAAGCGTGAGGATATGCAATGGAAAGAGACAGTGTTTCCCTCCTCTGTTACACAGGAGCTATCCAAGAAAGGAAAGAAACTGAGCTCAAATCTGGGCTTTGCTGCTCATCGCATCTTCTGACTGGCAAACAGATACAGAGGGAACGAGAAAGTTTAGGGATTTAACACCCGTTGGCAAGGAGAAAACTCATTGTCTGCATCCCGTGCAGCTGCTGATACTCAGCCAACACACACCTACTCTGATGTCAGTAGACTAAGTGAAGGACATACTCTAACTGGGATAGTAATTCAGCAGAGATTTCCTGGGATTAAACTAACCAAGGCTCTGACTTCCACAACAACTGCACACTGCTCCTCAAGCACAGGGAAGATTCTTTAGCTTCCAATTCAGGCAGAGAGGATTCTGCAACTATCAAGCCCTTCTGCAAAGCCCAAACTTACTTTGAAGTCAGATCTGTTTACATACGCTCACCACCACCACAGACCCTCAGTGAACAGAAAGGAATTGCCTGGTCCCTCAAGAGATCAGAGCTGGGCTATGTCAGTAGTAATTATTAAGTGCAGAAAAACGTCATCTTGGCACTAAACAAACATATTCACAATACAAGAAAATACTGCAACAGCATTTCATCTACCCTTCTGGTGGCTGGAAAGCTGAAGTCCGTTTCAGCTTTCAGAGTCTCTTGTGGATATAATAATTTTCTATCTAAATGGAAAACTTGTTCATGACTCATCTGCCTGTATTACCAAGTGGATTTTTTAGTCCAATCGCCAGACATCCATTATGTGGGCTGTTAAATGATTTATGTTGATTGAATATGCACTGTATGCAGCTCTTGCAAATTTTATATGCTGGCTGTACGGAGAATGAATGCTTGCTGATTATGCTCCAAATAGCAATGAACCCAATTACCTACGCCACTAATTCCCAGTAAGGAAGCCAGATACACAGCTGTTTCATAGAATCGCAGAATGCTTTGGATTGGAAGGGACCTCAAAGATCATCTAGTTCCCCCGCTGCCATAGGCTGGGACACCCTCACATGAACCTGCTATCACCAAGACCAAAGGGACATCACTACCAGAAGAAACAGCTGCAGTTCTGCAGGATGAGAACAGCTACAGATTTAGCCAAGAGCCTCAATTAATAGCTCTTATTGCACTTCAGGGCTCTGACACACATAATTGTCTGATGTCACCACACAGCCCTGCATCCACAATGCTGCTGAGTCGATGCTTCAGTGAAGGACTTAAAGCTAGGACTGGAATAACAGGAAAATCAGAGGAGGATAAAGAACAAGCTTACTCTTACGTTCACAAAGCACCTGAAATACAAACCATTTCTTCCTTTCACGAGCACCAAAGTCACACACTGTACCACGGAAGTTAAAAAGCACCAACAATTACCAGTGTGAATGAAATCCAGCTCCTCTACTCTTGCTCACTGAGCACATCATGAAGACCAATGATTAAGTGACTTCCCATTCCAGTTGGTAATGAAACTCCTGTCCATAGTCAAGAAGGTTTAACTCCTGTTCCAGACTGAGATATACCCACAAGTACATTCACCACTAAAAGACATGATCAAAGAGGTGCCCCTCTACATACATCACACTGGTGACCATCTCAGGAGATTAACCATAGATCACAGGACTAGGGGCAATGGCTG
>VZTU01035546.1:0-13836 GCA_013400835.1 Zapornia atra | reverse complement strand
ATGATTCTGTGATTCTGAGAAACGGATATTTAGGTGTTTTGCTCACAACTTCAATGGAATTTAGATGCCTAAAAGTTAAGACTAGTGGCACCACAAGCTAGGCACAAAAGTTTCCTATAGGATAGCAGAAAGAACCACTTAAAAGTACTTGCAGAACAAGTATCATTCTAAAGTATCAGGAATTTAAGTAGTCCAGATTTTTCTCTGCACTTTTACGTATATAATAGTTTATAATCCTAATTTACAACAGCATTTTCCTAACTGTTAGGTATCTAGAGCAAGATAGGAAGAGTTTGTAGGACTGTCATAGTGAGTAACAGTGTATCTGCCTCTTGTTCCATGTACTTGATGATTACCTCCCACACATCACTAGAATGGTAATCAGAATAAGCAGCAAATAGCCTAGTTGTATTTGGGAGTTATAATTAATTTTAATTCCTGTTATTGCTTTGGGTTTCTTAGTTAAATTGTTCTATCATATTGAAAATCTTTTTCTTATATATTTCAGGATTTCCAGCAAAATATACATAATTTCCCATGTCAAAAAGAAAAAAAAAGCTACATTTTGCATAGCAACAGTATCAATATTCGTAAATATAGATCATATCTATTTAATTTTTCATTGCCTTTTCTTTCTTGATCTCATTTTCTTAAGACACACCTAATTCAGACAGCTACTGAAATCTTTGTTGACCATTTGCGCTGTTGATGAATATTTCAACTTGTTCTCTTTGTTTTTCATCTAAAGGCACTATTAATCTTATCTGTAGTACGAAATTTGAATGCCAAACTTTTAAGATAAATGAAATATGAAACATTCCTGGAACTTTAAAATTAACAGCAGTTAATAGGCTTCTACTTTGCAAAAAGGTTGTATTTACATTTTTCTGATATGTTTGGACATATACATTACAGACTGCCTGCAGTCAGATATTGAATCACATTCTAAAGCTTGATTTGGTTTTCTAAACATAGACAATTACTATCCTAGAGTATCTTGCTTGGCCTTTGGATGCCCTAGAATGGCAAAACTCTTGATCAGGTACCATATATCTGTCATATATAGATGTATAACATAACTTGCAGTATCTAAGATGGATCTTGGAGACTACGTTGAAGTAATTGAGTTGAGCTTCCACTGTATCACAAAACATATACATTCAAATACCAGGCCTTGCTGGCATTCATGTACTGGGACCATAAAAAAATATCATTCTCATATTTGTCATGACGTATCCCTTATTGATAATTCTGTTGACGGTAAAGCAGGATTATACATACATCCTTTTAACTCAACACTATTAAAAAAAAACCAAACAGAACACTTGCAAGTCATTAGAAAATATCTATAGGACTTGTAGGATTCTTCTGCCTAAATTCTAGAAATGTTATCCTTCGATACCTTGCTATAAAGTGGGGTTTAGCTTTTGCATTTATTCTCATTAGGGACAAAGCCTAGTAGGTTATGACTTTGCCACAAACAAGAAAGTAAAACTTCTAATTAAAAAGTGCTCTCAGATTTTAAAAAAAAAGCGCTTTATAATTTTATTGAAAATTGTCAAAAACTTTGTGATGTTCATCTGTGTTCATTACATTTGGGATCTGTAAAATATAAGGCAGCAAAAAATAGCAGAATAAAAATAAAAACAAATTATATGCATGTTAACGGAATTTCACGCAGCTCTAGTTGTAATATTCAACTGAATGCAAGACCTGTATATTTAAAAGAGAACAATATGAAAGCAACAAACTGTAACACAGCCACACATTCTAAGTAGGTGACAGAAATTAGTCTGAAGATGAAAAACAGAATTTAGTTTCTGAAATATAACAAGGACAAGACTGAAGTGAGGAAAGTATTTTAGATAAACTAGCAGAAAGGCAATTCATAAAAAGAAAATAAAATGGCCTAAAGGTAAAATAATTGGATATAGTTAGCTGTTTGAGACTGTATGAGAAAAGAAAGAGAACAGCTAAATAAATATATATATATAAATGTTGTATAACAACATGAAATATTTAAAGAAACCCAGGAGCAAGCACTGCTAAAAGTGAGAAAATAACTGCTAAAGGGAAACAAAAATGGTCTTCCTCACAGGATTTGAAAAATAAAAGGGGTTTTTGTTTGGGTTTATGAAAGACAAAAACTGTATTTAAGTTTAGTTTGGGATTTTTTGACACAATATACTATTCAGTGGAATCTATCTGAAAGAAGTACTCAAGAGACTAACAAAACTCAGTTGCCTTCAGAAAAAGTATTTAATTAAAGGTCAAACACATTTCTAGAGACCTGTACAAGAGGGAGCTTTAGACTGATTAGGATGTAATCTATAGAAACATGAGGAGTTAAACTTGACATAGCACAGGTTTATGTAGTTGGATCTCATATGCACTTGAAAATGGCTGCACAAGAAAATGTAAAGAATTGGAGAAATATAGCACTTTTCCATTAGTATTTTAGGCACAAGTAGATAATGAAACCAATCCATTAAACATTCACTATGGTGTTCTACATATTTCATCACATCCTTTTTTTTTCCCTAGGTTCCTGTTTTTTTTTTTTTTTTTAATCTGTCTTCTATCAGTTCTTTCCTCTTCCTTCCTTTTTTACCCATTATTGAAATATTCCTACAGTTCTCATGAACTTCCTGTTTCTTATTTTCATTTCTGGAGTTCAGTTCACCTATCCCATACAATGCTTTCCATATGATCTGAGGTATAGATGCCCATTTAGAACAACTATTCTCTTCTTCCTTGTTTACAGCTATTGGCGCGGACTTCCTCCCAGATCCTTCTTGTCCCTCTCAGAGGAAGCTGAAAGAAAGAAATGACATTCCCAGTGCAGAAATAATGATAAACCTTAGTGACTCGTACGAACTTTCTAGCAGCTCTCCAAACAGACATATGGTAGGTGTTATATTATCTAAAATTAGCCTTAGAAAAGGCTGGTGTCTAATTTAGGTTAGTCAACATAGGCTGTAGGAACTACTTGATGGTAAATTGATTCAGTCCTGAGATAAATACATAGGTAATTTTCCTTTGAAATATATCTGCCTCTTTGATTGGCTGTAGAAAACTAGTCCACCAGCTGTGACAAAACCACAAGCATTGAACTAATGTCAATCAGCTTCAGATGTTTGTAGAGACATCTATATCAGAAATGGTCCTTTTAAATCTGCAAATAATGACTAGAAAGAGACAGGGACTTTAGGACAGGAACTAACACTCAAATTTAGGCAAGATGAATTATTTTGTGGAGCTATGCTGTCTTTCTGTGGTTATATGGCCCCGTAGGGTTAGCAAGAACCCATGCCATCAGAAGAGAATGCTGAAAGGAGAAATTATTCAAAGCTGTCTCTTCATGGTGCATACAGGTGCAGGAGGAAATGTGATGCTATGGGGAGGTACCATAGAAAGGCTGCGCCGAAGGGACATAGCAGCAGTCTCAGAGTTTTGTCAGAGAAAAGGAACAGTCCACACAGACATATATGGAACTATGGGTTTGCTGTAAGTCTGGTTAAACTTTGAACTAAGAGCCTTAGCTGTCAGTATAGAAAAAAACTCACTAATGATAGAGATAAAATTCTCAAATGGGGCTCAAAAATGGTCTACAAAATACTTCCTCTGGGACTGAAGGTCACCAATGTCATTGTCCTCAAGGACGCTGGGCTTCGGTGTGTGACTATAACTCCCTTATCGGGGCTTCACAGACTGCCAAGAGGAATGACATGCCCACAATGGGTACAGCGCCCTTGGCCAGGGATGTCACTTGGAACTCTGGGGGTACATTTCTCTCCCACCAGCTCCTTCAGGGGAGCCCATGGGGAAGGTGGGGGGTTCCTTCTTGCCCCATGACACAAAGGCCTGTTGTTGCTCCAAGTCCAACCAGCGAAGGGCACCCCAGACAGAGCAGCTGTACCCCATCTGGGGCCATGCCACCATGGGGCATGGCAGAACAAAGCTCTATTTCTTTTCAGGATGGTCTCTAGTGCTGAACTTCATCCTTAGTCCATAAACATATACTTGAGAAATTAATGTACAGAGATAATGTAGTCTTTATTTTATATCTCATGTTTTTCTAGTGGGTATGGATATATATACTTACATAATGGAGATGTATATTTGCATGTGTATTTTTCTACCAGGTGATTAATAAAATGATATGGATTGAATTTGAAGCAATTTGAACAGTGTCTTTTTGGAAGTGAATATGTCATTAGCAAGCCATTTCTTGACACACCTTCAGTGATGTGATATAATGTAATATAACTGCTCCAGATTTGTGTGACAGATGCCAAATAATAAATTAAATGTTTCTGTACCTATTGAAATGACAGAAGTGCTAATTCATGGATAATGAAGGCTTGATCTTATTCCTTCCTAGCTGAAGCTCCCATTGCATTCAATGGAAAATTCACCAAAGTAAAGGAAGGATCAGGCCTTCAATTTTTACTTTGTTGTAAAAACCAAATAATGAAATAGCTACCAAGAAAAAAAAAAGTTTAAAAAAAAAACCCAAACCACAAAGGTTTAGAAGCATTGAAATTTGAGAAAGCCAAGCTAGTTCCTTTTTCTTATGAGCTGCATATTAATTATTCTACTAATAATTCTTATATTACTGCAAAATCTTTAGTCATTTTAAGCAATCCTGTCATTAAGTAGCAGGGGAAAAAAAGATAAATTTAGATTTTCATTATGTTTCCTGGTGATAAAATAAAAAGAATTATACAATACATTATAAATATAATGTATATTATAAAATGTATCTATTATCATTAAGCTATGTTGCATGTCATAAAAGTAGCCACATATTCTAAAGCTATAGGAGTCTTTTAAATATGTCATCGAGGTTTTTATGCCCTGATGTTTCTAGAACAGCTCTTTGATGTCTTAATGTCTTTTCTTGGGTTACTGTAAGATCTTGGTGTCAAAGTATAATGATGCATTTTTTCCCCCCTTCCCCTAAAGGGTTTTTCTTCAGTATCATCATATAGCAAATGTGAATTTCTCATATCTGGAATATGTTATAACATTGCAGGTGACAACCCTGTGATTTGAATATAGTATTTTTATAAACATATCTCTTTCTCTCTCTTTCTCCACTGCATTTTTCTCTTTTACCTTTTCTTCTCCCTTTTTCTTTTGTTTTTCACCTTTTCTTTTTGCTTTTTCCTGTTCTGGTTCCTTTCCCTTTTTTTTTTGTTTTTTTTTTCCTTTCCTTTTCTAAAATGGATCAAAGCAAATCTGGGCCCCTCAAACATTCTCAGAGTATAGTAACATTTACAGTTTTGAAATAATGACCACATAATAGTGAGCTTAATTTCTATTTGACAGTATAAGGTGCATGTATTGAAGGCTGGAAGAGCAACAACAAGCTGCCCTATAGTAGCAGATGAGGGAAAACATGTTCACAGACCTCTAATCTTTATTTCAGCTTCTCAGTGCCAGTAGTGCTGAGATCTAGTTTGTAGAAAGTCAGGCTGACAAGATAAAGTTAATATCAAATCAAAGCATATGTGTTTGAGGTACTCTAATTACTACTCGAATAAATGCAAGTAATGAAACTTTGTGATGATTAGTAGAAGCCAAAGGAAAAATGAAAACAGCAGCTGAAATATTAGTACAAAGTGAATCTTGTTACAAAGAAATCTCAGTAAAAAATTAATCTTAGTACAAAGAGAAGCACTAGTTACAACATTGGAGTGAAGTGAGAATGAGAATGATAAAAATTAATAAAGAATGATAAATATTACTGAAGCGAGAGTGACCTAAATATATTGAAAGTTTGATGATTACTTTAAGCTCACAATACTCATAGTACAGATTACATTTATAATTATGCTCAGAACTGATGGAATCCAGTGCCATGCCTGTCATTCCAATATTATGTTGTACAAGAGATCTATTGCTGTGTTTAATAAGGTGTCCTATTTAGTAACTGGTATTGTTTGTTGGAGATAAAGTTAATTGATGGACATTTTTTAAAAATCTAACCAAATAGAAGTTTCAAGGAGAATAATAGCTTTTTAACATATATATGGAAATTAAATGTACTTTTAAATATTTATTTTATTTAAAACTTTCATAGAAACAGCTCATCTAAATTTAGACATCTGTGATGAAAACATCTGGGTAAGCTGGATAGATCCGTATTGACAGTGGATGGATAAACAGTCTATGACATAGTTCATGATGTTTTCGATTGTCGACTTTGGATTAGATGAACTGTGTCTTCAAACTGCCTATTTCTCTTCATCTCTCTGTAAAGGTTACTTGGGATGGTCGTTTCAGAACAAGGCATATACTCTAAAGATACTTTCACATTAGTTACCTTCTCCTGAGACATTGTAAATTGATGCAAACTCAGAACCTGCTCAACAGCAAACAAGAAATGTTTTTTGTTTTGGTTTGGTTTTTTTTGTAATAGTGGGCAAGCACCCTTAGAAAACTGCATTACTGTTTTCTCAATAGTAAAAATCTCACACTGTTGAAAGAAGTCTTAGAAAAGAGGAATAGTTGATGAAGCTATAAAAGTCAACAGCATAATTGAGACAATTCTACAGAGGCCAGACCTCAGCCATGGAGGGAGAAATCAAGTTATGGTGGGAGAAAAATATAGCTTCAGAAGAGCAGTAGTGTCTGTAAGTAAGTTTGAGGAATCTGGGGAACATTTCTTACATAAAACTCTGCAGTGCCTTTAAAAGATTTGTACGAAAAAAACCGAGTCTACTAGAAGCAGCTGACCAATCAGATGATCACATGGATGAATGAGCAATTATTACTAAATTTATTGTAATAATGGATGAGATTGATCTTCCCTAATGTATGTGCCTAAGGTGTGGCATGTAAATCTAAAATATGTGTGTGCTGTCAACAAGGATTTTAGTCATAGTAATTTCTCTTACCTACTTTTATATATAGGCTGTTGGGGATTTTTTCCCTTCTGACCTTTCCAGAGAAAGACTGAATACCAAACATATCCACTTCATAGATCTGAATCAGATGATTTTGCTGTCCTCATAGTTCCACACAATGGTAATAAAACAACACATCTAAAATACATTTAGTTTTATCCCAGTTTAAGCACTGTGAAATATCATTTGACTCATAATTCCCCCACCTCCCAAATATTTTTCTCCACTGACAATCAATGAAGACTAGTGTGACCAGCTACATTGAAAATGTCAATGTTTTGTTATTTTAATATCATCCTCAGTATTGGCAAGGCATTAGAGTCCTAAAAACTAAGTGAAATAAATCCCAGTCTTTGTAATTTTTAAAACAAAGTAGATTTGTTTCAATCAGCTGGCCCCACAGTTGTATTTTCTAGAACTTTTTCAATACTTACCTGTTTTGTTTTGTTTTGTTTTGTTTTTTGTTTTGTTTTCCCCCAAATATTTATACCACTGCTTAACCCCCCCCCAAAATATTAACTAAAATTTTTGAAGGAATTAAGTGTTTGTATATGTATGTCTGTGCATGCAATGCAGTTAGGTGATATGAATGTGTTTATAAGTATACATTAAATACAGATTTAGTTTACTGAAACTGAAGTGCCATTTCTGGAAGATAAAAATTTTATTTATGTCTTTTTCTCTTAAGAAACAAAAGATATGTTTAGCAATCTTTGAAACTCAACTAGTTTAAAATGAATGTTAATAGAATATAATGATTAAGTGAGACAAGTATAAAGCCTGAGCTATACTTGCATCAATATAGATTCTTTGTTTCCTCATATAATCCTACTTTGTGTGTATATATTCCACATGAAGTTTTTATGTATGTTAAAGCATGTTTGGTGATTTGACCCTGTCTAGAGATCAGATGCCCACCAAAGCTGCTCTATCACTCCCTTTTTCAGCTGGACAGGAGAGAGAAATAAACATTAAGAAGCTTGGGAGTCAAGACAGGGAGAGATTATTCCACAATTAACATCATGGGCAAAACAGACTCAACACGGAATAAAAAGAAATCTCATTTATTACACTACACACACATAAAAAGTGAAACCAGAGTAGGATAACAAGAAGTAAAACCAGATCTTAAAGCACCTCCCTCCACCCTTCCCTTCTTTTCAGACTTAATTTTAATCCTAATTTCTCTCCCTTCAGCCCCCACCCATTGTGGCACAGGGGGCAGGGAGGGGAATGGGGGTTTTGGTCAGCTCCTTACGAGTTGTTTTCCTTTTTATTTGGTAGGGAGCATTCCTTACACTCTTATCCTGTTCCAACATGGTGTCCCACCTATGGGAGACTGTCCTCCATGAACTTCTCCAACATGAGTCCTTTCCCACAAGTCTTTTCAGCTCTTCATCAACTGGCCCAGTGTGGGTCACTTCTATAGGGTGCAGTCATAAAATCATACAATGTCTCTCAGACTGCTCCAGCCTGGTCCTCCACAGGGTCACAAGCCTCCCCACAGGGGAAACCTTCTCCGGTGCGGATCTCTCCCTCGCTCGCTCATCTCTGTGTCTCTCTCTCCATGGGCTGCAAGTGCTGGAGGGGGTTTGCACAACGCAGGTCACAGCATTTCCTTTATGTCTCCACCTGCTCCAGCCTGGGGCCTCTCCACAAGCTGCAGGTGGGGTCTCTGCTCCCCATCCTTTTTCATAGGATCCACCTCGATCTTCTCCATGGGCTGCAGAAAATCTTTTTCTCCAGCACCTGGGGAGCCTCCTTCCCCTGCCCCTTCTCACTGACCTTGGTGTCTGCACAGTTTACATCTTCCCACTCCCTTCTCTGGTGCCAAAAAGCATCTGCTTGCATTTTTTTCCTCCTAAATGGGATTCCCAGAGGTGCTGTGATGGTTGCTGACAGTCTTGGCCTTGGTCAACAAGGACTCCAGCCTTGAGCGGGCTGGTATTTGCTCTGTCAGGCCTGCAGAGAGCTTCTAGTTACTTGTTGCAGAAACCACCTCTGCAGCCCCACCTCCTCCATCTGAACCCCACCACACAAAACCACAAAAGCATGACTGTCTAAAATGCCTGCTTCTGCTTACCAGAACTCTGTTGAATATTCTGGTGGCCAGCTGTCTCTATTTTCTCTTGCAGTGAAGTAATTTGAATGTAGCAGCAGGCTGCGCATTGTCGGCAACCTGAAAGCTGTTCCCTCAGGAGGACTGACACCGGATTTAAAAGAGCCTTTGCAGTTCCTTAAAGAGGAATGTGTTTCCTTGACAAGAAGTCACTGTTGGCCAGGCAAGTCAGAGAGATCCAGCTTCACTAGGGGACCTGATGATGCAAAAGTAAGCAGTGCCTAAAATTTACTCAGAGAGCTCTCAGAACCTAATTCACAGTGCTGATAGAAGCATCGAGCATTCAGAACAAGAAATGCTTGAGCCACAGTGATGCTTAACCCAAAAACCAAGAAATGCCATAAACAGCTGTTTCCTTGAATTGCTTTCTAGGCTTTTATCGCCTCTAAACAATAATTTGTACTCCTAAATCCAAAAGAGTAAAAAGAACAAAAAGGTTAAAATGTGTATGCCCTTTTAATTTAAAAGTATATAAAATCAGGATGCATTTATTAAACAAGGAGTGTTCATTGTCTGTACAGAACTATTAATTAGAACACTCTTCCTTATTATAATTCTTTTTTTTTTTTTCCGCCCTATCTTCCAACATTTTGGTTTATTTCTATAGAGTTATAGAACAGGCAGAATCAGTGGGTTTTAATATACTGTTATGATTTAGAAGAATTACAAAAACTGTCTTTCTAAATACAAGCGATACTGTTTAAAATATTTGTTCCTAGTAAAGTTCTTTTTACAGATCTGCACCAAAAGAAGAACCAGACTCAGGAAAAAGAGGGGGAACCAGATCTGTGAACACGCTGTTTCAACTGTACTAAACAACAAATTATTTCATACATTAAATCTGTATGCATGTGTACATTTGAAATAATTTCAGGATTTAGAACTCTGCAAAATGTGATGAAAGGCAAAAGACAAAATAAACAAATAAATAAATAAAATAACTAGTCCTGATTTACGTAGTAACTTATTAATGTAAAACAAGAACAATCTCAAATTTTATTAGAATTCTTTTTTTTGGTTTTTTTCTTTAAATCTACGTACCAAAAGATATAAAGACAGTACTTTTTTAGAACACAGCTACTGCTTTCTTCTGACTGGAGAAAATTCTGATGGAAATATCTACCCAATTTTTTCTTCTTAACATGGGAAAAAAAAAAAGAAAGGAAAAATACTCTTTCCTTCTAATTACTTGAAATTTCCTCTGCTGATGTATGTTTCAGAAGCCAATCAGGTAAGTCACAGCATTTTTAGCAATGTGATCAAGAATTGAGAAGGAAATAAACAAGAGGAAAAAAAAAAGTTAATATGTGTAGAAAATGTTAAGTTCTTTCTCATCTTCTGTGAAAGTTTTATATTTAAGGTATTCAACAAACAAAAAGTGAAAATACAATTTAGCTGTTGAGTAATCTCATCCATACAATTTTCTATTTTGACTTGACATATACTTTAATGCATTTGAGTTAGAAAATAAACTCTCTTCATCCAAATGCTTTTATCAATAATTACACCCCTACTATGCCATGAAGTCCGTGCTTTCCTATGACATATAATATGTGTTTTTAGGACTAAGTATGTCACTCTATTTGAAATGCATGTATTGTATATTGCAGTCAAAAGACTGTTCTTAAGCTTGAATTTGGTTTTATTATGTTATTCTTATTTTCTCTGTATTAACTATGAAAGCTAATTATGTAAGGCTTTTGAGTACTTCTGAATCAATACCTTATGTGTCTGTACAAATCTGAAAACACAGAAAATGTTGAAAAGTGGTAAAGGTAATACAACATAAATTAGAAATTTGAATATCTCCTAGTGGTAAATGGTCCCTTGGAGCTTTTAATTGCCTTTCCATACATCATTAACCAATGACCTTATCACCATTTTACCACTGCTCATTAATAAATATAATTTAGGTCCCAGCTATACATACCAAAACAATAAATTAGAATACATTCTAGAAAAGTCTGTCAGAAACACCATGGCATCAAAATTACTTAGGAGATATGTGAATGCCATGTCTGTACAGTGAGGGAAAGATAGACAATCGTTTCAGCTTCGGACTGGACAACTTCTGATGTGTTCAATGCTGCTTCTTTTACACTCTGTTCCTACCCTTCAATCTCTGTTGACCTTGCTTCATTCTTAAAAAGAGAAAGAAAGCCACTCTACTTCTGAACTTTCACCTGTCAGGTATGACAAAGTGTATTGAGACAATAAAGAACATAGTCCTCTGAGTTTACCAATCCTCTACTTTAAATGTTACAAATTACAATAAATTCCCCTTCTCTCAAAATGTGTCCTTAATAACATTTTCAAGGTGGAAAAATGTTTTAAAACCTGCAAGATGACATCTTCTAATGTCAAATTTCATAATACTGGTAAGAATACCTTGTAATCATAGAAGATAATTAAGTCGATTGTAGTACCTGAACTAATTAGTCACACATTCCCTCTCTTATTATGTATAAAACTTTCAGGACATGCTTTCAAATGAAAAGAAATAGACAGTGTTCAGCATAATTTCCTATATTATATACTGTGCTTTGCTGTTGTTTTTATCATATATACATATATAGCACTTAATTAAACAATGTGTTTTCCTTCCAAGTATAGATGTATGAACTCAGTAGTCTCTGAGTCTCCTTCCTGCTCTGTGCCCTGTATACTAAAATATCTCTGAATAAATAAAGGCATTTTCTAATTAAAACAAACAAAACAGAACAAAACAAAACAAAACACTGAAGGTATGAATATTTCTGAATAGATTCCATGTAAAAATAACTGTTAAAATATGTGTATAAGAAGAATTTTCATATAACATAATTTTGGCTAAATGTGGCATTTTTCTGCATTTATTGCTCTACATTTTTACGTGTTTATTGTGCTAGCTGTATAAGTGAATGTCAGAGGCACAATGAAACTTAGCGTAGAAATCTCAAACCCTATCAAACCTTCATATTATTATTATTCAGCTTACTATTTTTCAGTCTATCTTCTGCGAGTTTACAAGGGTCTGATATACTAGCCTATAACAGACAACCGGGAGAAAAAGAAACAGTCATATGGGTAAGGGTCTAGGAAACTAAAGGTACCATATTCCAAGTTGAAATGGGGGATTCTGTGATCAAGAAGCCTCTTAAGGATGAGAACAATCAAATAATCCTCCAAAGAATGGTATGTTTAAATGCTGGAACAGAGACCATGATTAAAAATAAATGGTAGGTGAGCTCCTGAATACTTAGAAAATTTTATTTTTTTGTCTAGTCTGATAATATGATGGAAAATTCTAGATGAAGAAAAAGTATATGAATGCATGTAGCACTTCTATAAACATCTGTATGCAAAATATTACTTCTTAGTGCTATGCTTGTGGGTGTTGTCTCTGCAAAGATGACACAAGATTTTTCCTATGCATGATGTATACACAGGTTTGATAACATTTTCTCTAATGAGAGAACTTGAATATTACATTTTGATCCACTATTCTCTATGTCTGTTTACAGTTGCTCAGAAATTAGTATTTCAAAAAAAGATCATATCTATTCTCTGAATGCAGTATAAGCATCAAACTGTTTTGATAAAAAGCAAGTTGTATCCCAGTTTTCACTCCTGACTCCCACATATTTGCTGGAAAGAAATTAACCATCATATTGCAAATGGGTTACTATAAGTTAAAAAAAAAAAAAAATCTTTACCAAAAAGTACAATTTTTCAAGAAAGAGGAAATTTTTCAAAGTCATCTGCATGGCAGAAGAATGTAATTGGATGCAAAACAGTTTTTCAAAGTTTCAAACATTTTTATTGACCAGCCAGACTGAAGTTGCAATGCTGAAAAAAACAGCAAAGCAACAATGCTGTTATCAGTACAATATTAAGGATGAATACAACTACTGGGGGGGGAGGGGAAAGTAGAAAATAACACACCACACAGCAACAACAAAATAAATGAAGAGAGAAGCTTAACATGGAACAAAATAAAAATTGAGGGAACAAGAAGATATGCATAACTCTACATGTATTTCCTCCCTACTCTTTCCACATAAACGAAATTTTGGGCCTTAGAAGAAATGCCCACAACGCACACAGCAGTATAAAGTGATAGAAATTCCCTTTTTCCTACAGATGGAATGTATCTGCAGGACTCAGAGGAAAACCTTTGACAAACAGGAGGTCATGTTCTGGCACAGAACTGCAGGCCAAGTTCTGGTTTTCAGCTTAGCTAACTGGCTCAGACCAAATGCACATACTCTTTTAGTATGAGGTAACTGTGTCAGTTCTTTGCTTACTTTGATTCCACAGTTAACTTATTTCTGAAACAACTGAGCCTCTTTGTGTAGCACTACATTGGCATAGGCACAGAGTAAATTAAAAGGCAAAAATTCAGTTTCCCCTAGGAGTACAACAGACCTGATTCATATCCTACACCCGTGTAATGGAGAAAGTAAAAGAAAGCCTAAGACTTAGATTATAATAAATTGAAGATTGAAAAGCAGTTTCCAAGCATTGGAAGGCTGTATTTGTCTGATTTTATAGCTGGAAAAGATCCTTAGAATATATTTAGCCTATGCCAACAAGCATTTTCCCAAACATCTGTCTAGGAACAGTTCAGGATTTAACACAAGATGTGGACTACTGTTAAAAGGGCTGTTGCCATGTGGCAATCTTGTTTTGCAGTGTAAGAGAGTTTAATAATGGCCTGTTCAGATAATTTGACCTCAGGGACAGGAAGTGGCAAGAATTTGTTTTTATAGATGAAAAAAAGTGATTTCTTTGCAAAAAAAGACATGATTTTTTTTTTTTCCA
>VZTU01035539.1:0-16182 GCA_013400835.1 Zapornia atra | reverse complement strand
CCCTTGTAAACAATCCCTCTTCATCTTTCTTGTGGGTCCTCTTTCTAGTACCTCCCAGGTACTAGAAGGTCTTCCCAGAGCCATATCATCTCCAGGATGAACATCTTGTCTTCATAGGAGAAAGCTTCATCATCAAAGCTAAAACGTCAGTATGTTCTCAACACTGTTTTAGTTACAAATCTAGAGCACAGCATCATACAGGCTCCTATGAAGAAAGTCAACTCCACCTCAGCCAATCTCAGTAAAGGGGATAATCATAGTGTTCAGTTTTTCTGTATGGGTAGCAATGACTATTCCATAGAAAATGTATTCTTATGAATGGTAGGTTCTGCCAGAGCTGTCAGTTTTTCCTGTTCTTTACTTAAGGGACATTCTTATGAGATTATTAATTTTAAGTTCTATTATCCCAGGCCCATTTTGCCTTCTGTTGATTCCATCTTCCCACTAGGCTCCATCTATTAAAAAAAGTATTCATTTAATAAGCATCTCATCTCTGCAATGTATTCTCTAAAAGGAGAGAGCATGTGAGTAGAGTATGAGTCCACAAAATTTCCTCTCTTTTCTCAAGAAAAGGATACTGGAATATTACACTAGATATGATAATAAAAATGTTATCCAGAGAGATTCAGATCAGACTGATATAAGGGTTGTGAAACTGATCCTCAAAAAACTGAATTTTTGGAGTGTTCTAGGCATTTTGCCTCCCAAAAAATGTTTTTTTAAAGAGCAAAATGAGTTAGAAAATATCTATATGCAATCAAATCTACAAACTTTATTTCTTCACTCCTGGTAAATTAATCTCTATTTTTCTCTTCAAATTCTGGATCTACAATCTTTCATTCTCTTTCGTCTCACTATGTAGTATTTTGGCTCACATAGCTTTATTTTTGGCTTGCATTTTTATGTATTTGGTCCTTTCTTCCCCATCCCTAAAGATAGATCATTCTTATCTCAATTACAGGAAACTCTGCTGTCTGCTGTTCAGTTTTGTCATTTCAGATATAGTAGGTTGTCTTCCTCTCCCACAGTTTCAATCCTTGTGACTAACATTGTTGTAGCTTTGCATCTGCTCATTTTGTGCATGAAATTTAATCTCTCTTTCAGCTTTGAAGCTGTATGCAGTCATGATCTTGCTTATACCTCTGCACCCTGGATCTTTTCACTCTATACAGAGAGCTTTCATAAATCTTTCTAGTCTATTCTCCACATAGTGCCTGCATGCCTTTTGTGTCTCCTCCCTTAGACGTGGGAGAGAAACTATCTTTTAATGAGCCAATTAACTAGTTCTTTTCACTCACCTTTATTTCCAGTTGTGAAAAAAAGGATAAAACATTTTTATATAAAAAAATACATTTTTAATGTTTTAAAATACAATTTAATATAATTTAAACACAAAAGCATATTTGATACCAGCACTGCAATGCAATTACAGCAATTAGCATTAAACAAAACACACTAAGCTAAACTAGAAGGGACTGGCTATAAAGAACAAGATTGAAAGAAATGTTTAAATACACAAGTCTACTTAAAACCCCTACATAGATTCCACAGAACTCCCAAAGAGGCTAAAGATTTTTTTTTTTTTAACAAAAAAGAACTGGAAAATATTCTGCATATACTTCTAGAATACAGGAATTATTCCAAACTCTTGTGTTTGGGTACCATTGTTAAGCACTTTCCAATTCCCTGCCAGGATGATTTTAGAGAATGTTATCATATCCCCCATTTTAAAACCAAACCAAAACAAAACATATATATATAGATACACATATATATATATTTAAAACTGGTTAAAACTGAACAGTTTCCCAGTCTGTGAGACAGAGAATGTTAACCAGTGATTTTCAAAAAGCCAAATCCTGCTGTAAGCAAAAGATATCCATAAGGTTTTCGGGAAATATTCAATCAGTTGAATGCCTTCCTTATGCTTCAGTCTTAACAGAATGGAGACATTAAGTATAACTTTAATAAGGATTATAAAAAAAAGCCAAAAAATCTTAAGGGTTTCCTCCCCCCCTCCCTTCCCTTTGCTCCTGTGTGGAGCAAAGCTGGGTTTGGAAAGCAGCTTCTAGTGGAATGTTTTTAGTCTATTGCTATATAGGTCTGAGCATTCTCCTCTCTTTGTCAATAATGGCTGATTCCCTTAAGCTTTCTTGAAGATTTTAACACCATAAAGAGTTCAAACAATGTTTCCAAAATTTTAGATTAATAGTTCAAATGACAGAAAGAATTCCTTGAAACAATGGAAGGGATAAAGTTTTGGAAGAAAAATGTTAAGTATAGTAGAAGGAATATGAGGCTGTCAAATGCCTATGGAGTAAAACAGATTCATGCTGTTCAGGCAGACAGGCCTGAAGGGTGCACATTATCCTCTGTGTTATCACCTAGATAACTTAGGCAGTTGTCGACTGAG
This sequence comes from Zapornia atra, assembly GCA_013400835.1. NCBI lineage: Eukaryota > Metazoa > Chordata > Aves > Gruiformes > Rallidae > Zapornia > Zapornia atra. Next base: position 13,769 of record VZTU01035539.1, on the reverse strand, counting down.
TATTTTGATTTTTCTAGATGTCTCTATAAAGCATAAAATGATGTAAAGAAAGTCCAGACTATGGGTAATGTTTTAAGGGCCAGCTGACAAAGCCCTTTCATGCATTTTACTTAATATCAGCCCTATTTCTGGAAGCTTCATTTAAAAAGTATATTTTTTGTCCTTATGTGTGGCTTATATGCAGTAAAATAAATAATTTTAAGTGTCTGCTGCTAATTAAAATATACATATACTTTTATTGCCAGAGTACCTATCTACAGTGAACAGATTTTTATGCAGACATTGCTGAAGTTTTAATGCCATGCTAGCATTTCTCTTGCATTTCATATCTATTAAATGTACTTTTGTTTTGTTCATTTTATATTTACAGCCAGTAGTGTAAAAGTCTCTCAGCTGAAGTCTAATGAAATCTAAATACTGCCTCTGAAAGTTATCTTGTGTGATATATGGTTCTACATTAAGCTGTGCCATTTGAAAGATCTCTTTTTTCAGTTGTTCTCATCTTCTCATACTTCAAGATTTTATTTCAATAGACTGTCATATTTGCAGAAGTTTGATGTGTAGAACAGATTCAATATTAAAACATTCTTAGGGAGTCAATGTTTGATACCTCAAAGTATATGTTCTTGTGATACTATAATTGAGAGGGGAAGTGTATTACATTACTTCAGAAATGTAAACATTGAGGCCACCAAACTCACAGAAAGCAGACTTCCAGGATTTTAACAAACCTCAAGGAAAAGGGAAGCACAGAATAATAACATGACTCAGGAAGCAATACATGGGAGGCGTTGTTTAGTAGTAAGGAAACATACTGGTTATACCTCATTACATTTCACTTGCCATCCTGATTGAGCTTGAATAAGGCTGTTTTTCCATTGTCCTCTATATTGTTTTTGATATGACTGAGAATTTAATGAAGTTGGAACACAGCCAGAAACATAATTTGCTATTTTTATTACTCTGTCAATATTGTACATTAAGGCCCTCAACAGTCTTCGATGAAAGTAAAAGAACTCTTTAAGCAAGCGACGTAGAAATGCAAACAGGAAATGTCTAATGCATGTTTCTTAATACCGTAGCCTAGATTAAAGCTTTTGAAGTAGTCTCACTAATTAATTTGAAACTGTGATGAAAACACAGAGTGCCCATAGATGTAAGGTTTCCAAGGCTTTCTGATGAAGTTTTTTCATGACAGAAGACCTTTCTAGTTTTTGGCAAATGATGTATATACTTCCATGCATAATAGTCCAGATAGAAGGCCTGGCTTCTGCTCTACCCAATAAGGGATGGATGAAATCTAAACTTATGGCTGTTGGACTCATAAACTACAAGACAATGCTTTGTTGGAGGTGTCAGAAAGAGGTTTAAAACTTACTTTTATTTCCTCCTTATAGTTCTGTTTTATCTTCTTTGGCCATCAAGATCAGGTTCCTAGATAGAAAATTTGGTTGATCTCGTGATGGAATTAGTGGCTACTTTCTTTTTTTTTTTAATCTATTTTTAATTATATCACTGAATGTGAAATATGCTTCATAAAATCTCAACAGATCCTACAACAGCAGTTATGTAACCTTTTGCAACTACATATTTTTATACAACAGTTACATCAGCAAATAAATATGTCAAGGTAAATAGATGATGCAAAATTTTGCCTCTACTTTAAATATTGAAATATATTGTCTCAATAAGTCTGGCAGAGAAAAAAGAGTAACTCTCTTGCAAATTGATCAAAATACTGAGGTTCACTTGAGAGCACATTACTCTTCATTTACTGTCAGAGAAAAATGGATGTGTAAACAGATGAATATCCCTCCCCACCAAAACCAGTCCGGATCGCGAGTTGTCAAGCTTTTGTATGTAATGCTCCATGAAAAGAACTGGAATCAAGCCAATGGATTTGTTCATGTTTGTGTGGGTCTCTGTGCATGCATGCAATGGTGGGGAGAGGGGTTTATGGATGTGAGTGAATTACTCTCTCTTAATTATACTGGTAACTTGAAAGTCCTTTCACTGCTGTTTTGAAGCTGATTGCATAAAAAGAAAGCATTCAGAAACCTTCTAACTGGCACTTCATGAACAGAAAAAAAGCAGAACAATAGATCAAAACACTGAAGAAAATCCAGCAGAACACCACGGAGAAGATTGAGACACAGAATATGTAACATATGAAGAGAGGCTAAGCTAAACTGGTTGTCTAGCCTGGAGAAGGGAATCATAGCATTATAGAACTGTTTGGGCCAGAACAGACCATAAACAATGTCCAGTTCCAATGACCTGCCATGAGCAAGGACAGCCTCCACTAGACCAGGTTGCCCAAAGCCCCATCCAACCTGTCCTTCAACACTGCCAGGGAAGGAACATACGCAGCTTCTCTGGGCTATCTGTACCAGCATCTCACCACCCTCACTGTAAATAATTTCTTCACCATATTTAATCTAAATCTGCCCTCTTTTAGTTTAAACCCTTTACCCCTTGTCCTAACACAATGCTTCCTTATAAACAGTCCTTCTCCAGCTTTCCTGTAGGTCCTCTTTAGGTACTAGGAGGCAGCAATATGGTCTCCCCAGAGCCTTCCCTTCTACAAGGTGAAGAACACCAAGTGTCTCAGCTTGTCTTTGTGGAACAGGCTTGTGACCCTCCTCTGGACTTGATCCAACAGCTCCATGTCCTTCATATGTGGGGGATCCTAGATCAAAGGTGGATCTTAATTGCAGTGTTTCACTTGCTAAACAGTATTGTAGAATAAAGGCTCAGTGTCTTCTCAGAGAGGCACAGAAGAAGGAAAAGAAGCAACAAAGGTTCAAACATGAGGAAATACAGAGCTTCACAGTGAGACTGGTTAAGAACTGGAGCTGGTTGTACACATAGGCAATCTCTGTTCTTAGAGACAGAATTCAGCTGGATAAAATCCTTAGAAGCCCTATTTAACTTCTGTTATTCTCTGAGTTGGAGTTTCGGCTATATGACTTCAGAGTTCCCCTACAACCTTATTTTTCTGTGATTATATTACAAAAATGCTCTATATACCAAAAATTAACAAAATCCTAGTACATGCAAACCTAACCTTCTCTTCTGTTATGTTCATGTGTATAGTATTCATATACTGTCAAGTATGAGGCAAAGATTTATTTACTAATACCTACAGCTAGAACAAATTCCGAGGCAAATTAATGTATGTACACCTAGTATAAATGGTCTTAAAAGTTGCTGGATAGAACCAGTTATTTTGTCATGTCCTTCAGTTAAGAAAATGTATTCTGGGCTTGCCTCTTAACAAAATTAATGTGTGTTCTACACTTATATCTCTAGTCTCAAAAACTTCAGATGAGTGTATTTGGTTTGCTTGTCAAGGTTTTAGTAACTGTGAGTGTACAGAGATGAATTCTGTGAGACACTGCTAGAAGCCTTCCTTATGTCCAGTTAAAAGTCAATGCCAATCAACTCTGGTTGATTAACCGCTGGTTAAGATGATGGTGGCAAAGCCTCAGTGAGAGGAGTTAACAAAGAGGAAAAGTTGATGCTCAATAGAAACTGTATCTGGAGAGAGGAGTAAGAATATGTGAGAGAAAGAACTCTGGAAACAGCGAGGTCACTGAAGAAGGACGGGGATGAAGTGCTTCAGGAGCCACATCAGAGATTCCCTTACAGCCCCTGGAGAAGAGCATGGTGAAGCAGGCTGTCCACATTCAGTTCATGGAGACTAACTATGAAGCGGATATCCACCTGGAGCCCATGGAGGACCCCATGCTGGAGCAGGTGGAGGCACCTGAAGGAGGTGGTGATCCTGTGGGAATCTCATGCTGGAGTAAGCTCCTGGCAGGACTGGCAGCCCAGAGCAGGTTTTCTGGCCATGAGGACCATGCTGGAGCAGTCTGTTCCTGAAGGACTGCACCCCATGGAAGGGACCCACACTGGAGCAGTTTGTGAAGAACTGCAGCTTGTAGGATTGAATCTCATGGGAGAAGTTGGTGGCAGACTGTATCTAGTGAGAGGCACCCTACATTGGAGCAGGGGAAGAGTCTGAGGAGTCCTCCCCCTGAGAAGGAAATAGCAGCAGAGACAACGTGTGATGAACTGAGTGCAACCCATATTCCTGTCCCTCCTGTGCCTCTGAGGGGGAGGAGGTAAAGAAAATCAGGACTGAGGTTGATCCAGGGAAGGTGTATGGGGGGAAGGTGTTTTAAGACTTGGTTTTATTTCTCATAATTCTACTCTGATCTGGTTAGTAATAAATTAAACCAATTTCCTCTCAATTCTGTCTATGACAGCAATTATCGACTGACCTCCCCCTGTCCCTATCCTGATCCACAAGCCTTTCCTTATATTTTCTCTCCCCTGTCCAGCTGAGGAGGGGAGTGACAGAGGGGCTTTGGTGGGCACCCAGCCTCCAGCCAGGGTTAAACCACCACAAGGAGCTAAAATGTTTAGGGTTTTTTTAAAAGTCTGCATATAGTCATGTGCAAACTTGGCTAGTCAACTTCCAGCTAGGAAATTTTTCTAAGATAAAATTCATTATAATAGCTTCGCTGACCCCATTTCCTGAATAGACTGAGGTTTCACAGGTTTTGTGGGAGCATTTGAGCTCTTGAATTGCTGGCAGACTCATTGCATAAAGCAAAATTAAACTACAGGCTCATTTTGTGTACATAATATCCAAGTTTATGTTTTAGTTTGCTGTAACTTGTCTGCACCACAACAGTCATGCTTTATCTTGATGTATACTTTACAGAAAGGGTAAATAGTTTTAACTGTTCAGATAGACTTGGTCCCCAAAAATCTTTGTGTTAGGCTCAAAAGCAGATCCTGAAACCTTATTTTACAAGTCTTTTCACTTTTCTCTTTATATTGAATTAGGATTTTCGTTGAAAACAGTATGCCTCAAAAGCTTAGACAGACCCAGTGAAGTCTCAAAGAAGTTTCTGAAGCTAAAATATTATTAGGTGCTTTGCTGAATTAAAGCAAAATACTGAACATTATACCTTAACGAAGATTCTGGGTCTGTGAATCTCAGTCCTAAGAGTTTGAACTACCATTTCCACTGTTCTCATGAGTAAACCGAGGCAGGTAGTAAAATGATTCTGCACATCAGACAAAAATCAGGTTGTTAAGTGTAATTGATAGCGTATGAATACCTAACTCCCAATTACATAGGGAAAATATGATAATTACACCACAAAATAGGGACATAAAGGGAGGCCAAACTGTAAAATTATTCCACTATATCTTTGCTACCTTTTTTTACACATTTACTTATACCTTCAGATACAAAATTAATGTTTTAAGTAAGGGATTTTCTGATTTAGTGAGATGGTCGACAAAGTACGAATGTGATTTTTAAAGATAGTACCTGTGTGACATTTTTTTCTACCTAAAGGTATGGTTAGATTCTGAGCAACCTGACTTTGTGCATAACTTATCTGCAATAAATAACAGCAACTAATTAATCTGGGTCGTCCCACTACAGTAATAGAAATCTTCTCAAAGAAGAGAGCTGCCATGACTTGGACACCGTACAGCAGGACAAGACATATTTTCTCCCTCTCTCTTTTTTTCCTTTTTTTTTTTTTTTATTTTAATAGAAGGACCAAAAGAAAAATCAAGACTTGTGCCAAAATGAAGTCACGATGGTTTATTTATTTATTTATTTACAGAGATAACTGCCTTCTCCTTAAATACTCTGTGAGAATCTGCTATATTGATTTTGCGTTTGGCTTCCATCCCCCTGTTATTTTGTGTTACTTTCAATCTCTTCCTACTGATATCGCTATTAAAAATGCATCAGGGCTAGAAAAATATCATAAAATGACTGTGTTGCTGAACAGAATCATGAATAGCTCCAATTTTGTGTCATTGGGCTAAAATGAATAAGAGAAATTTAAGTTTGAATTCTTATAGTTGAAACAGTCAATTGAAAAAGAAAATCCTTCTTAAGATACAAGAGAGAGGAAGAAAATTACTAGATAGATAGTGTATGATGGAATATTCTCTTTTAAACCCACTCTGTTATTACTCCTAAATGATAGCTGCAAGCAGCATTGAAAGGAAGTCCGTTTAGGTTGTTATAAAGATTTCAATGATGTGTAAAATAATCCCTTTTTTATGTGAGATTAGTAGTGCAAAGTATAAATACCTTAAGCCAATGGAGTGGAGATATTTCCTTCTGCAATATAATAATTCAGAAAACCATGATTCAAATTAAATACTAGATTTTTATGTCTATCAAGGAACCATTAAATATCTTATTTAAAATACCTAAAGGCATTCTGAGTGACAGTCATCTTTATTAATATCAGTGGCTCCTTGTGTTCAATCACATTTATGCCCCTTGTTAAATGAGATGATAGAACGTTAACAAAGTCTATCCTAAACATCCTTGTTGAATAGGACACAAGTGAATTTCAAAACATATCACAATTAGAAAGAAAAAAAATACACATTGACTAGTATTTCAAAGGATCACCCTGTAGTTAGATTCTATTGAAAGATTTTAGAAGTTGTTCTTCACAATTTAAAAGATTTTAGACTATGTATTGGGGTGCTAGTACAAAGCAAATTAACATCATTGCTGCATTATAACATTTTCCCTAACTTCATAGGGACAAGAATAAAGAGTTTCTACTTCATGATAGAGAGATATTGATATTAGCTTTTCATAGTAGAGGAGAGGGGAGGAGAGAGCGAGGAGGTGTATGATTCAGTCAGCCAAAGATAATGGTACAAGATGAGAAGCAATAGTAGTGGAGTAAAACCCCCCAATCTATACAATAACCAGACAGAAAAAGAACCAAGAGAAAAATGGAGCAAATAATCATGAGCAACAAGAAAGCAGACTTCTATCCCCCCAAAAATGCAACAAATAAAACCCCAAACACTTGCAAAGGGTAATGAGACAGCTTAGTATAAGATGAAGTCTTTCCATAATTTATAGAATCATTTTATCTTGATACTGATATAAAATTACAACATACATTACCTCTATAACTTGTGAAGAACGTAAGACAAGGAATTAGATGTGACTGCAAAGATTTAATTTACTAACCACTGAAATACCTAGCAAAGAAACCATTATGACTTAACTTGTATTCTTTTTCTGCTTTAAGTGCACTGTAAAGTGTAGTTTAAGTGAAAATCAGATTATTTTTCTAAATAAATCACAAATTTTCCAGCTTAAAAGTTAAATAATTATGCTCATTTAAAAAGGAAAATACATACTGGAAACAAACAAAACCATTAGCATAACATATAATAGCATAATTGGGGAGGGATGAAACAATAATTATTGGCAGTGCTTGAGATGTTTCTGAAGCACTGTTAAAGATATTAATTTAAATCTCAAAAAAAATCACTAGTTCTATCAAGACCTATGGGCCATTCCAATGAACATATGGAGTGATGTTCAGCATAGGCATTGTAATCTCATTGGTTTTTAGGCACAAATACCATATGGAAGGACCATATTGTGCTTAATCTCCTGAGTGTGATAGTAGGTAAAACCTTCACCCTACTACACAGTCTAATGTAACCAGACAGAGTAGAATCAAAACATATGCCAGGATTCTGCAAGTGTTTCAGAAATGCCTTTCTCTGAAGTTGCTGGTGATCTTGGAGAATATTCTGTTTTAATTAAAAAAAAGATAAAAAAGAGGAACTATTCTCACGATTTATAGTAGCTGTTAAGCAATTTAGGGAACAATATGAGTGGCCCTTCTCATGTTATATTGGGTCGTTGTTTGTCTAATCAGATAATATACACCTCACAGCACAGGAGGCTATAAAGTTACAATGTGCATGATTTAATTCAATCAAAAATTTCAGACACAGATGGAGTTTTTCAATAAATTGTCAGGTGTTTTGAACAACTTTTGATTAAACTGAGTTTATTCACAGCAGTCTTTGTGTTACAGCCTGCTGTAATATGTATATATACAAAAATAGCTACCAGTGTTTTTTGAGTTTCAGAAATCAAAGTATTGGTTTAGTATCACATGGAAGCATAGAAAAGATCACACAAACTGATGTTCTGGATCATATGCACTCAATGGTGCACATGGTCATTCATACACATATGTCATTAACTGTTTAAAATATCTGAGGTTTTTTATCTGTAATCCTTTTAAAAATATCACATGGGTATGTTTACCTAGAAAACATCAAGTGTATTTATGTAAGTGGCCTACATGCATGCCTAGCCTCAATAATCCAGCATACATATAATGATGTTGTGCCAGGTATATGTGACTTTTAGATGCTATCTTTATTGGAAGGTGAAAAACTTCACAAGAAAATAAGAGAAGTTCTCTTATTCATGTCCAGTACAGTAATTTGTAAATGTCTTAATCTATTTCTTCCAGCTATCAAAGATGTAAGTATGACATTCACAGCTGCCTTACAGGTTATGAATTAAGAACACTTTGGTCACCAAAACATTGGCTCTTAGTTCTGGCATACTCCTATGTTTGCACTATGTAAATTAGGCTATTGAAATGTGCTTTGTGTCCTAAACCACCCTTGCACTAAGAAAACACCTTCCAGAGCTGTTACAGAATTCCCTTGGAATTCTAGAATCACTAAGGGCAAAAATCTGATACATAAAGATATAAATCTCTTGATGCAGGTCTGAAAAACACCCAAAACCTGTAGGCCTAAAAGGTAGCTTCTTATCAGGAGTAACTGAAAGAAGAAGGGTGCACAGCCTTACAGAAAACGGATAAAGTCAAGGAGGTGACAAAACTAGACAGTGTAAAACTATTTTTTCAAGCTTTTCAATTCAGATATGATCATCAATCTCCAAACTGCTGTCCAGGAAAAAAGGCATATTCCACATTTCTTTACATAACTTGTTAAAAAGTTTGTACAATTACATGTTTCAGCTGGCATAGCTCTTTCTCTTCTTTTGCAGCTCAATCAACATAGAATCAAATTGACTTCTGTTTCTCCCCAAATAGGCTGACTTACCATAAATGCATCTGATAATGTTGTCCCTGATATGTTTGGCTTAGTGATCTCAGGAACTTCTAGTTTGAACGGATTCATTTTCATTAGTATATTATATGTCATATGCTGTATCTGCTATCCAAAGATGGATAGAATGATGAATATTGTAAAATTGTCTGCATGCGTATTTTTCTTTTATTTTTTTCATAAGTTTCACTTTTTTTCTCACTTTCCATCTGTAATTTCACAGTTTGCCAAGTTGATTATGTGCCAAATATAGAGGATTTGTCTCTTGTTTAACTTCTCTTCCTGTCCTGTTTGCAAGATTTTACTATTCTGTTTCTACTTCTGGGCAGTCAGCCAGCTACTGAACTGCTTTGCTCTGGCTTGACAACTCTTACTAATTATGTGAAATATTCAACACTCCAAGCTCACAAATGGGAAAGAAAACGTTTCAGTACCAAAGAATGCTAAAGCACTACAGGGCAAACTATCTGGTCAATCATAAAGGAAAATATTTCATCTTGTGCAATTGAGGATTATGGAACATATGTCACTGCTTGTTGATTTTATTTTGATCATACCAGATGCTCTTGTAGGCTTTTCCCTATTCCAGAGTTAAAATAATCCTGTTTTTTATTTCTTCTTCTTTTCCCAAAGGTTGGTTTGGTAGCATCCATTCCTGCTTTAATTTTGTTGAGGACTGATTCTTCTTCATGCTGTTTTCACTTTCCAGATCTGTCTCTACCATCTTCAATAGATTTTTCACTATATACTTTTCTTAAATACTTCTCAAGAATGTAAACAAAACATTTTTTCTGGTGTGTGGTAGTGTCTTGATAGTGGGAATTGTGACCCGTTTACTTATTGTTAGTTGGAACTATCAGAAGGTGATAGATATTAGACAAATATTGCATTAATTGCTCGCTCCAATGCGGGTCACAGTGTCTTCTGTATGTCTCCACCTGCTCCAGTGTGGGGCCTCTCCACGGGTTGCAGGTGGGGTCTTGGCCTTTTCCATGGGCTGTGGGGGGACACTCGCTCCACCATGGGTTTCTCCACAGGCTGCAGAGGCATCTTTCTCTCAGGCGCCTGAGGCACCTTCTCCCCCACCCCACCACCCCTGAAGTCCTCCCTTCTCCACCAGAGCCCATCCACACAAAACTACAACAGTTACATTGAATTTTGTTAATATTTAAAGTGAGAAACTTCCTGTAATATAACACACTATGATATGGTGAATCAGTACTGTTTCTTCTGAGTGAGAACTGACTCAGCACAGTGGGCCTGTTTGACCTCTGTGTTCTTTAATTCATCTTTCCATCCTACTATATTTTACCATGCTGATTCTACAGTATGGCACCCAGCCAAGTTAAATCAATGAGAAAAAAAGAAAGGAAAAAAAAAAGCCTTGAATTACTTTTGTTTCAGATCAAGTGTTAGGGAAAATTGCTGATAAATGTACTTCCTGCAAAAACAATTTGTTAATTCAAGGTCCTATCTATTTATGGACATCAAAAATCTGAGAAGGCTTTTGGTTTTGGATGTTTTTTCCACATTTATTATCAGTATTTTTCCTCGTGTTGAAATAAAAATGAAATTGCAAACACTTTTTAGTTCTCTTTTATATCAGCGGTATGTTAATACTATATTATTACTTATTATGAGTTTCTAAATTGAAATTAAAACTTGTATATTCTGATGTTTCCTGATCATACATAGTATTTTCTAAGGTTTATTTATATACGCTTCATTTATACAGGCTTAATGCACCGTTAGATTCATATGTACAAGTGTGTAGTGCACAAGTTGCCAAGTTCTGTCTGTTTTCAACATGTACTAATGGGTTCCTGAACCTTACTTGTGTAAAATGCAATCCATTTTTCTTCTACATATATGAGGAAATCTACTATTCCTATTTTGTTCAGGAAACTTGTGGTTTTTTGCAAATGTATAGAACAGCTAAAAGCTGTAATCATGCCCATAAACCAAAGAGATTTGAAACTTGCCTAAAATAGTGAGGCTTACATATCACACACACACATGCAAATAGAGAATCATATGGGTTGGAGGGAACCTCAAGAGATCATTGGGTCCAACCCCCCCGCCAAAGCGGGTTCCCTAGGGCATATCGCACAGGTAGGCGTCCATATCAAACACATAGATAACAGAATAGATGAGTTTCCCTAACCAAACTAATAATGTGAAAAGTGTTATCAGAAGTCTGTTATGTAACTCAAGGAAGAGAGGACAATTACATCTGAAAGTGATTTCTGCCTTTACAAATAGTGGGGGGAAAATATATATATTTATTAAAATGGATGTCTTAAGCATTGTTTCAATCAGTTTTGACCTCACATAAAAGAGTGAAAGGTCACATTATTAATTCACAACCTCTCTGCATTCATGCTATCTACCCTTCTTTTTGGCTCCAGTTGAATGTAATATTATTTTAAATGGAGGTATCGATGAGTTTTGAAATTAGATTTTGGAACAAAATATCCAGTTTCATTTGCAATGTGTATCTAAGTATATTTATCAATATACTGTGATAGATTTGATTTCGCCAGTGAAAGAAAAAAAGGGCTTTATGAATCTTTCTATCACACAGCTATGAATGAAGATTGATTTCAAGAATCAGCTTTACATAAACATTTTTTCTTCAGAAAAAAAGATTAGAACTTCAGTAAGAATCTCAGTGTCTTAAAAGTACTATAAATGTCTCTGACTGAGGTTTACTTATGATATTTGTCATGAAGATTCTGCCAATAAGAAAAATATCAGATATTAAAATATAGAAGAGGATAAAAGCATAAAACAAATCTACCATTACTACTGCATATCTTTTTTTTTCCATTTTGTTCATGTCTTTCTTGCCAAACTGCATATGTAGCACCTTCTTTTTCCTCATTGGCTTAATGAAGTCAGATTGATTAAAAAACTTTTAACATCTTTGAAGATTTTAGGCAAACTCACATTTATAATTTTACTATAAATCTATTTTTTAAATTTCATTGTTACACTTTTCCAGGTTCAGATAACTAAAAATTATTTTAACTCTAGTATTACTATATATTAGCCTGAAATACATATCACACTTAGTAAAAAATAATTAATAATTGATATGTATTGAAATAAGGAAAGTGCATGTATATATATGTATAAAATACATATGAAATATATACATGAATACTTAGGTATATTTATATATTTGTATGCATGTAAAACATGTAAAGTAAATAAATAATATTTGTTTATTTAAAGATAAATAAATAAAATCTCTCTTGGATGAAGTGATTATAATTGCAAGGCCATTTTGCTGAGGAATATAATGAAAGTTTGCTTCTTTCCCACTCTATTTATCATGTATAAAAGGAATGTTGCAGTGTGTCTTCAAACATCCTTTAACTGTTTTCTCCAGAACTTTTTCTATAATGTTGGCAGAGAAGTTTCATTGTACTGGTCTTTCAATAACTATCATGAATATTAGATCTAATTGCTGCATAATAAATGAAGAAGTTCTTCTGGATCTGTTGTGATGACAGTTAGGAACTTTTACTATTATTTTTAAAACAAGTTCCTGAAGTTAAATGATGTGGAAAAATTATGGAAAATTTGTTTCAATTCTTGTAGAATTTAGATGGTCATACACAGTCCAGTTATAAATTCTTACAATTACTTTGTCAGAAAACAACCGTAAAGCTGGAAGACAAGACTTCAAAAATGCTGTCAGGCTTGCAACTTTATGTTACTTCAGCTGGTTCACTACATGTCATCAGTGTTTCATTTTCTAATATAGTATTCCTTGAGTGGAAAACAGAAGAGAGGGGGAAGAAAAAAGGCATAGTGGTAGAGAAGCTGATAATTTAATGCACTGGAAAGGAAGATCAACAGCCTTCTGAGGATGAATGAAACAAACACTGTGCTGGTATACTTTCACTTCTGAGATGCTTACTGATAAGCAGTCTATAATACCATCATGAGGAGATACAAAGTAAGGAAGTTTTCCCTAAACATGATATCACAGAATCACAGAATCATAGGGGTTGGAAGGGACCTCGAGAGATCATCGGGTCCAACCCTCCTGCCAAAGACTGCTCCCTAGCTCATATTGAACAGGTAGGCACTCAGACAGGTCTTGAATATCTCCAGAGATGGAGACTCCACAACCTCCCTGGGCAGCCTATTCCAGTGCTCTGTCACCCTCACTGTGTAAAAGTTCTTCCGCGTGTTGGTGCGGAACGTCCTATAACTTGCAGCCATTGCCCCTTGTCCTGTCCCCACAGACCCCTGAAAAGGTGCTGGCCAATTCCCCCTGCATCCCATACTTAAGATATTTATAAACATTAATAAGGTCCCCCCTTAGTCTTCTTTTCTCTAAGATGAACAGCCTTTCCTCATAGGGGAGATGCTGGGAACTGGGGGAGTAAATCCCCCCCCACTGTAAGACCAGAGCAAGTCTGAGACCGCCTCATGAGACTGAATGTCTACATGTCTATGGGGCTGGATGACATGCATCCCAGGGTCCTGAAGGAGCTGGCTGATGTGGTTGCCCAGCCGCTCTCCATCATATTTGAAAAGTTGTAGCTGTCAGGAGAGGTCCCTGGGGACTGGAAAAAAGGTCACGTCACTCCCATTTATAAGAAAGGGAGCAAGGAAGACCCAGGGACTTACAGGCTGGTGAGCCTCGCCTCTGTGCCTGGGAAGATCATGGAACAGATCCTCCTGGATGACATGTTAGAGCACATGAGGGAAGAGCATGTGATCCGGGACAGCCAGCACGGCTTCACCAAGGGAAGATCATGCCTCAGCAATCTGGTGACCTTCTATGA
>VZTU01035532.1:0-10466 GCA_013400835.1 Zapornia atra | reverse complement strand
GTCCTGAGGAGAAGGACTTGGAGTGTTGATTGATGTAAATCATGACAGAACCCAGCAATGTGTGCTTGCTGCCCAGAAAGCCAACAGTGTCCTGGGCTGCCTCACAAACAGTGTGACCAGCAGGTCAAAGGAGGGGATACTGCCCCTCTGTTCTGCTCTTATGAGACACCCCCCCTGCAGTGCTGCCTCTAGCTCTGGGGTCTGCCAACATAAGGGCATGGAGCTGTTGGAGTGAGTCCAGAGGAGGCCACGAAGATGATCAGGGGGCTGACGCACCTCTGCTATAAAGACAGGCTGAGAGAGTTGGGCTTGTTCAGCTTAGAGAAGAGAAGGCTCCAGGGAGACCTAAGAACAGCCTTCTGGTACCTAAAGGGGCTACAGGAAAGATGGAGAGGAACTGGTTAAAAGGGCAGTGAGGGACAGGACTGAGAGGAATGGCCTGAAGTTAAGAGGGGAGATTCTGATTAGATATGAGGAAGAAATTCTTCCCTGTGAGGTGGTGAGGCCCTGGCACAGGGTGCCCAGAGAAGCTGCAGCTGCCCCTGGATCCCTGGCAGGGTTCAAGGCCAGGCTGGATGGGGCTTTGGGCACCCTGGGCTAGCAGAGGGCATCCCTGCCCATGGCAGAGGGTTGGAGCCAGATGGGCTTTGAGGTCCCTCTGAACCCAAAGCAGTCTGGGATTCACCATTGACGGGTTTTTGTTTGAATCAACAGTGCTTCTCCTTTCCTCTTTATTATGTTGGCATAACTGGATTCTCAAAGAACCAGATGAACTTGAATAACCCAATCTAGTTTCATTGCAGCATGTTTCCTCTAGTACTTTTAATGTTTAACTTCCTAAACCACACAACAGAGACACATCATCATGCCTTAGAGCAGCTCATTTCCATGAATAAGGGATGCAAATCAGAGTGGTGATGTTTCCACAGCATAGTGTCTTTCTAAAGGAAAAGCCTTAAGAAATACTCTTACAGATCTCTTGAGAGTGGGAATAAACAAAACTATTTCCATAACTGCAAGTGGACGTCAAGGTTTTGTCTCTTGAGAGTTGCTGACTCTCTGTGCCACCTTTCAGGAACAATCAAGAACAGAGGTAGTTACACTTGAGCCAACTTCTATGCACCTTTTTGTGCTTTTACAGCAAAGCCTGCAATAAATTCTGTAAGTTTCAAAAGGAATTGGGAAAAGAAAATACGTTTTCCTTCCAAGTGTACTCCCTGACCTTATTGGCAACAAACTGCTGCAATGCACAGAATTGTGTTAAAGGTCACTGCTGAGCAATAGTCTTAAATGGCAACATTTATACCATCTCCCTTTGGCTCTGAACTTAGAAAAGCAATCCAGATATCCAACACCTCTAATATAAGCATTGTTTATAAGATACGGCTGCCCAGCCTTCAGTTTGGAGCGAAAAGCTATTGTAAGAGTTCATTCAGTATGCAGCCAGCAGAAATAAATCTCACACGCTTTAGTTTAGACTAACATACACTACACACAGCAAAGCAGGGTGATAGCAGGCATGCTTTCCAAAAGTACTGTAATCAAACAGATCACATACATCTGTAAGCCTATGTAAACAGATAACATCCTTCAACTTACAGTTTATATTCCCTGCAATTTAAGATCTGTCAAGGCAATAGAAACAAATTCATGACAGCTTGCGGTTTTGCTAGACTCAAAATTCCTCCCTTACTAGCATACATGCCTACCACGCTCAGGAACCAGCCCCCAACCAAAACCAATCACAACTATACATTAAAAAGGCAGCTGAAGTCCAGCACGTGGAGTTTTACAGCCCTGCACGCTAAGACCTGTACTGCCTTTCACAGACTTCCATAGCTGAGATCAGGGTACCCACATTCTGCTTCGTCCCAGTAACACTGTCTTTGTTCCTAAGGCTGGGTTTTTTTGACTGCTGGAAATCAAAATTATCCCCTGCTCAACCCTCAAATATTTTGAGTGAAATCTATGCATGGAAAGATACTTTTGTTTTCCTTGCAAGTCAGAAAAGGAAATCCTTGGGTGCCATCCCAAGGCTCACAGACTGCTCAGGTATTGCTGCCAAATCAAGCAAACAGACAAAATTAGGAATATAGACAAAAACACTGCAAGACATGGTAATGTTATTTATCTTGAGCCTCAATGACACAGGACTGACTACAAATGGTGAAAAAAAGAGAAGAATGCTGCAAAAAGCAAACACTCAGGTTTTTGTAGTCTCTTTTTCCTTCTAAATACTATGATGATTTTTTTTGTCAAAAGGAAATTATTACCACCCCTTTTTAATGGGTAAATTTTGGGCAATTTTGTAGTTTTCACCAGCTTAATGTAGCATTAGTTGTTCAGACCCAGCTGACCTAGTCTATTACACACAGCCTTTTGACCCTAAGAGTCAGAAGGCTGAGCGGGATTTCTTTAACCCTCATCCTACACAAGTCTGGAGGTATTTGAAAGAAGAATCAGAGAAGACTTCAGGAACCCAAATTTGGGAGCTACCCAGGCTTTCTCTTCAGAAGCCTTTGAAAACTGTCATTTTGAATAATACTATGGGGAAAGGAATTAAACTCTACAGCTTATAAGCTTGTGCTGTGGTCAACAGATTGTTTACAGATTTATGCTTAGATATCAAGAACAGAACGAGCAAGGTCTCCTTATATGTAGCAGCTGCATGTTAATCTCCAGATGCCTGTGCCAGACAAGAGGACACACGACATGAAGCCATTGCGTGGTTCAGTTTTCAAAGCTGAGAAAAGCAATTTAAGAAAGGATGTAAGACCTCCAGTAACTATCCTGCTAAGAGAGCTCTGAACTCATTTGCAAGTCACTAAGATTAGTCTGTAGATAATGAACTATTATGAATATAATGAGATTGTAAAAGTTATTCCGTACCTGACAGCTCTGCTGCTATCATCTCAGAGTTTATTTTAAAACCTCAATAATTTTAAATAAAAAAAAAAAAGAGAAACTTCTAACAGCCTTTGAATTGCATCTTTATTTCCTGAATATTGAACCTTGCTGGAACACTGAGGACTAAAAGAAATAGGAAATTAATGCAGCATTCAAAAAGAGATCTTGTACTACAGTGTAAATTGCTAGAAAAAAGGGGATATGAGAAAAAAAAATAATCAAAGGCTTCATTTTCCATATCCTCTCCTGTGGAAATGTCTACCTCAAAACAGACTATACTAAACCAAAACCTAACAGCTACTGTGCCAAAGTCACATCTTCATAAGGCAACACTGCCTCCTATGATATGTTGGGAGAATAAACACTGTTATCCCTCCACATCTCAGAAAGATATAATTTCTATATAATTTGCACTTCAATATTTAGAAACATTTAAGTCTCACATCAAAAATATAGCCACAATCTAGCTTAAAACCAAAAAGGATAGAAATATTTGCTAGGTTTTGAAGTCAAACAGTGTGCTTCAGAGCCTGACAGGCTAAACCTTACTCCAGAACAGACTTTCTTAATTGCTCTCAGAAACAGGCACTTAAATTTTAATTAAGCCCTCTTACAAACACCTAATTTTTAATATTTTTTTAATAAATGCACCTCCCCTTGTGTTCTTTTGTATCCAGCACATTAATACATTTTGAAACTCTTCCTTGGCCCGGTGAGAGGTGCTTCACCTGCTCTGTTAATCAAGCAGATATTCCTTACCTAAGACATGTGGCACAGATGGTCCTTTCCCTGTTTCCTGGGTTTAGGCAGGGTTGAATGGCTACTTTTAGACTCTTTATTTGACCTGTCTAGACAGCTCCGCAAAGAGTTTTCAGGAATGAACTTCTGGAAGTAACAGGGCCATAGCACCAGCTGATCCAGTAATATACTGAGTCAGTTTACAATGTTTAAGTGCACATCAGAAAACAGCCATTCTCACAGGGGACTCATGCTGCACCTCTGCAGGTCAAAGAGGAATCCCTGCAAATAGAAGGTTGCTTTTGAACAATGCTGAACTTACAGGACTTCTGATTTCACATCTAGGACTGTGATTATTAAATATCTGGAAAAATAAGAACATTTTGGAATTCATAATCCCCAATGATAGCATTTGCAGATTTAAAACATCCAGTATTCCCCTGTAGAACAGGAACAATCTCAAAAACTGACAAAATTTCCAAGGTTTATTTAGAAGCATGACATACAACAAGCAGCTTATAACTGAAAGAGCATTATCAACAGAACTACTGCTAATATTTATACCAGTCTCAAGGTGGTCAATCAAGGCATGAGGAAGAGTGGCTGGAAAGCAGCTATGGCAGAAAAGGACCTGGGGATGTTGGTCAACAGCGAGCTGAATATGAGCCAACAGTGTGGCCAAGGTGGCCCACAGCATCCTGGCTTGTATCAAGAGAAGTGTGGCCAGCAGGACCAGGGTAGTGATTGTGCCCTTGTACTCAACACTGGTGAGGCCGCACCTTGAGTGTTGGTTTCAGGTTTGGGCCCCTCACTGCAAGAAGGACACTGAGATGCTGGACCATGTCCAGAGAAGGGCAATGAAGCTGCTGAAGAATTTGTAGCACAAGTGCTATGAGGAGCAGCTGAGGGAACTGGGGTTCTTCAGCCTGGAGAAGAGGAGGCTGAGGGAAGACCACGTTGCTTCACAACTACCTAAAAGAAGATTGGTCTCTTCTCCCAAGTAATTAGCAAAACGACGTGAGGAAATGGTCTCAAGTTGCATGACAGGAAGTTTAGGTTGGATCTTGGGAAAAATTTCTTTACTGAAAGAGTGGTCAGGCATTGGAACAGGCTGCACAGAGAGGTGGTGGAGTCACCATCCCTGGAGGTGTTTAAAAAAATGTGTGGATGTGGCACTCCAGGACATTGTTCAGTTGACATGGTGGTACTGGACAGATGGTTGGACTTAATGATCTTAGAGGATTTTCCAGCCTTCAAGACTCTATGATTATTTGTCTTAACAAAATGTAGTCCATACGCTCTAACAATAAGGAAGAAAACTGTTCTAAACCAATACACTCAACAGGGCTTTAAAAGGGTTTTTGTTCAAAAGAGGGGTTTTAATCATTAAACAGAAATCCCAATTAGAAAGGTGGGGGGGTTTTATCACTTATCCACCACACTAAGTTTTTGAAAGCCTACATTAAAACCTGAAAAGTTAAGGATGACACAATGTACAAGTCTTTTGTGAACTCAGCTAAGTAAAATTCAATGCTTGCTTTGAAGCAGAAACAACATTGACTACATTAATGAGCGCATTGCTCTGAAGGTCTTTGTTAATTTATACAAAACTAACAAGGAGGAAAGTTAACTCATTATTCTGAGCTTTTCAACCAAAGAAAGTGTCAACATCATGAAAGAATCCAAACATTTTACACAGTCAAAGCTTATCTCGTTGTGCTCAGTGTTATCTGCATTAAGGCTGTATTTTTCATGGTCTGTTTTGAAGTATGACATAGTTGAAGTTTTCTCTGAACTTGTGACAGCTGAGAATTACAGCAAGGGCAGTTCCCTGACCTGGACAACACATAGATTGATATTAGATAGGAAATGGAAGACAAAGAGACAAAGAAAGTGGTTTCCCTTAAGTCCCAAATTACTGGCAAAGATGGATTAAGAAATAAATATACAAAAGTCTTTTCCATATTATGACATGTGGACTTTTACGTTAATACAGTTGAACAGGAAAAAAAAAACCAAACAAAACTGAAAGGGTATACAACATTCTAGCTGTTACTTACACAGGGCAATAAACATTTAGACCATACTGAGTATGGTCTGAAAAAAAGCAGAAATATTTATCCCTTCTCCCACTTCCAACTTCCAGGGGATTTGGATGTATTATGTATCCAATTTTCATTTGTTCAGCACTTCAGGTTCTTATGCCAGCTACATTTTTAATTTCTGCTTGCTAAGGACTAGGGAACTGGCAGCTAATCAATAGTATAATTAAGGAAGACCACCATTCTGATTCAGCAATAATAATTTCACCGTATGGCTGGGGACATTTTGTACAATTAACTTTGCAATTCAGAAATACCATACAGAGACTGGACAAGACATGCTTTAATCAACTCTAAGATATTCATAAAATATAAATAGAGACCAAAGTGATTTTACACATGTTCCCCTAGTCTTAAGTACAACTTCCATTCAAATTCACGGAAACTGCAAGGCTGCACTGCCTATATTAACTCTACTAGAGCTACAAAGCCTGTTCTGGCAAAAAAAAAAAACCCTCCAGAACCTGAAATTATACCAATGTTGGATAAGGGAAGGGAAAGAAAAAGAACACTTCTCAAATGAAACGTCACCTTAACCTTCTGATTAGGTCATGATCTCACAATCCTGTCACAAGGATAGCTTACTTACCACCTACCAGCTGATCTGCACTATCTGGCAGTGTGTGTGGTCTTATCACACTGGAAAAGGAGCCTAAATGGACTGGACTACTCCAATTTCAGGTGCTGCCTTTCTGCTAAGGGTTATTCTCCCACAGCAGCATCAGTAGAAGAGAGCGTGCCTGCTATAGGCTGCTCAGCCACTACTGTAGTCTGGTGTGAACTTAAGGTGAAATTACTGATGGTTCAAGTTAACACCCACACTGTGAAATCTCACAACACAGGAGCTAGAATGTATTCATTGCCTCTACAACTAAATCAGTGCTGTCTGCCGAGGGCAAGGTGAATAGCTGAGGCACTAACTTTACCTGCTACGAGATAGAACCTGACAGAAAATGCTTTTTCTGTCTCTGCAAAGGTTGTCACACTAACTCATTCTACCATACGAATGGCATAAACTAAGAGCAAAAGCGCACACACAGAGTTGCCACACCTTTTACACCAAATGGTGCTTGCTAAATGCTTGATTATGTCCCAAGCTCTTTAAAAAGTGGTTAACCAAACAAGGAGATCAGGGCATTTTTTGCTCAATGTCATTATATATGAGGATAGCTAGAAAAAAAATACTATCTAATATTCACAAAGGGCTTGAACTGATACACTTTGTATCTTTTCAGACCCACAAGACTCAGTCCTGAAAACAGTTACAATAAAGGACACATTAAATTTTAGTGCTCAATCCTTCCAGCAAATTGTTCTCAAGACACCTGGCAAAGTTACCTAGCTTGCCATTAGGGGAAATGATGAAAAAACACTCCTTGGTAAGGCACTAAAGTCTCCTGAGAATTACTCTTCACCCACCTCTGAAATGTAAACTGTAAGTTTCTCATCTCCCTTATTCCTTTCAGTCACTCTGATCCCAGAATCATAAATTCTCAGCGCTCACAATTGTTTCCTAAGTCAAACATACTTTTCAAACTGTCTTCTCACTTAAACACCTTCTCCCCTCCACCTCAAAATGCTGTAGGGTAGGCATAATGTAAAACCTAGCATCAGAATTGGACTGACAGCATTGCTAGCACTCCATAAATGCAGAGATAAGGATGAGGTTGTTGCTGCCTGTAATTTTTTTCATGTACCAACAAATTAGGGGAAAAGAGCATTATTAGAGTTGCAGGAATAAAAAAAGAAGGCAGTTACACAGCATTAATGCAACTGATTTCACATTTTAGACCAGACAATCCTTAATGGGTCATAAGCTACTTAACACAGAACTATTATGCTTGTTAACCCCCTCTAAAACACCAAGAATGAGGACACTGCTTTTGACTGAATCTCCTAAATAGTGCAGTAATGTAAGTATGTATTGAATAATGACTGGAAAATGATCTCTCAGACAGCAAGCCATGGCTTGCCCTTTTCTTTGAAATTCCTCTTTTTTGGAAAAAAAACCCCAAAATAAAAAATAAAAAAAATATTAATAATAGTCATAAGAACACTCGATTGGAATAATTTTATTTTCTTTTGAAAAAGGCTGTAGTACCTACATTTGATTTTAGAAATGCATAACAGGAATCAGATACAGGTACTACAGGAGGAAACTTCCTATCAAGTACTCTCTTCATGTGAGCAGGAACAGACAAAACCCCAAGCACATCATATCTGTAGTTTTATCTGTAACTATTATCCCTAGTCAGAGTTCCTGGGGTGCATTTGTTCCAGAGCTACAAGAACATGGGGAACTCTAGGAACAAGAACATAAGGAGCTCTAGGAATAAGTTAGCAGAAGTCTCAGGCATCTTCTATGCAGCCACACAAATTTCAACAGCTTTAAGATTTGAAAGGCACATGGTAAAGTGATGCTGTGATACCACAAGAATTGGCAACAATATGGTAGGTAGCAACAAGTAAATGCCAAGATGGCTGAGAAGGCAAAAAAAAAGGTAAGATTAAAATATCACTTTGTTATGTAAATTCAGTAAGAGGTCTTGCATGCACTACTTAAATATGTCTTCCTGGTTTACTTTTCACTCATTTTCACAAAATGAAAATAATTAAGTACAAGAATAAAATGGAGGCTGCTCCTCTCTTGTTGACTGACAATAGGTAAACAATCTGTTTTTCTAGGAAAGACTCACTCAGGGTAAGTAACAATGAAGATAATTTGTCTCACAATTCTCTGCACTAAATTGGACCTGGCATTTATTTTTGCACAGTGTAGAGAGACAAAGAAGGAGGGAAGGCATGGTGGGGGGGAAGCATCAAACAACTTATTACCGTACCTAAAACTTCCATTACTGTACCTAAATAGCTTTTAAACATGAGCATGTGTTTTCATATCAGGTATTTATCATTACTTTAAAGAGTAAGATCTTTCAAAAGATCCCAAAAAGTTATCCTCAGAGGGTTGGGCGCTTTATTGACTGGATAATAGATAAGATGGTCTCCTAGAAAGGTACTTACGGCTGAGTGAGGTCACGAGTAATGAAGTCTGAACTCTTGAAGAGGAGGAAGATGTCACTGAGAGCTTTGCATTTCAGAGAACTGTTCATTGCTATCCAATAGGCATCCTAAACAAAAAAAGATTATCCAAAAATGAACCTTTACTAGCTACAGCTAGTAACTAAACATTACGCAGCATCTGAAATACATGCAGAAAAGTATTTTGGGATTTTGAGGAAAGCTTCATCAGCTGTTACATGAGACACAATAGTCATTGCTTTTCTTATGAATAGTTGTCTGAAAGCAGAGCAGATCCATTTGAGAACTAAATTTTTGCCTTACTGCTTCCAGGCACTTTCCTGGAATGCTTGAATACAAGTTTCCCTTAATAATACAATACAAAAACATTTAGGTACACCCATTTTTAGCGTACAGTTGGAGTACCTAAAAATGCCTAACTAAAGTTTGTTGGGTTTTTGTTTGGTTTTGTTTTTAATGTGAGGCTTTTAATCTTTATCCCAGGCAGATTTTTCAACTAAAACCAGAGGAGAGTCTGACCATCATACTGTTACCTGTAACAGGGATAAAGGGTTTTACGTAAGCATGACAATGCCATATTGCATCACCCTCACCAAACAAATGCACCATCCAGCTGTAATCCACCAGAGCAATTTGCAGTATCAGACTTTACTAATATCTTGACTAAATCTCCTTAACAGAACCAATAGTCTCTTCTGCTCTCCAATGCATTAAGATAAAACAAACAGACATCCTATCTGTTACAAGCTTTGGGAACCAGCATTCTTACCCTTGGAGCACTCCAGTTAAGTTTAGGAAAAACACTGCCACCCAAGGAACTTATTGCTTCTTGAACTTTAGCTGTAAACTCTGGAAATTCTGGTGCCTGAACAAAGAACAACAACAAAAAAATTCAATTTCAATATATTTAACAGTGAAGAGTAACCACCTTCTAAACACCAGAAGAAATACATACTGTAGAAGGAATAAACGTGTCCTGAAATCAGGAACCAAGAACACCACAAAAATAACGTACTTGTAGAAATAAATCACTTAAGAATCAACTCCAACATTCTTTCAAACAGAGAAAATTGAAGATATGTTTCCAGTTCTCATTCTCAGTGCCAACAAGACTCCACGAATTCCAGGGGAAAACCTGAAAGTTCCTAACATTCATCATGAAAACTCCAACAGCGGCAAATGTGCAAGTCAAATAAACAGACCTTAAACAAATACCTGTTGTTTTATACCTGATGGTAAATTATTGTATACAAATAAGATACATGAAGATTTAAAAACAAACTTTCAAAATTAGTTTGTTTAGAATTAAGCCTCTCCTTAAAAACATCTCACACACAAATGCTGAGGCATTCTGCCAAAGTATTAAAAGATAGAAAGAGATCAGTTCTGATTTGCAATAGCTCTCTAGCTGCATTTAGGAATACACTGAGAGCAAAGTAAACAAAATAATTTATAGAGTGACAGCTCTTCATTTAAGCTTTAGTTTTACAAAGTGTTGTTAGCAATCCTTTAATCAGCTCAAAAGTAGGTCTCAAATTATCTCCTTAATAATGTATTGCATTAAAGGACACCTTACAAAGGTATGGGCTGGACTAGAAAACTTTCCCTTGTAAAGAACACTGTCAATGCTGTAAACCTAAGATGGGGGAGGAGGGGTAATATTACATATATATATATATG
>VZTU01035513.1:0-24334 GCA_013400835.1 Zapornia atra | reverse complement strand
ATCTCTCGAGGTCCCTTCCAATCACTACGATTCTGTGGTTAAATCCTCCATTAGATAGAATAACCCATCTTTGGCTCAGACCACTGGGGTGCAGACAAGTACAATTGGGCTGGGTCAAACCCCTAAAAATACACCATAAGGGTTAACTAAATTTCTCTTAAAAAGCTCTGATGATCATCACTGAACCACAATCCTGGCTTCAGGACAGTGTGTGTTAGCCTTAGGAACCAGGCTGACAGGATCCCATGTGAGGCAGTTCTGTAGGGCAAGGTGGAGCAGAACAGCTGATGATCAAGAGCACACTCCTCAAAGCAGAAAAATAGCCCATTACAATGTGCAGAAGGTTAAGGAAGAGTGGCCAAAGGTCAGCATGGGTAAACAAGGGACTCATGACTGAGCTCAGATGCTAAAAAGAAGTATTCAGGAGCAGGGAGCAAGGACAGGATTGTTAGCAGGAATATATAGAGGTTGCTGTACTTTACAGGGGGTGATTTAGTAGTCGTAGCTCAGCTGGAGCTGAAACTAGCAAGGGATGTGAAGGGCAACAGCACCAGCTTCTACATGTAAGTCACCAACAGAATTAAGACTCCAGAAAAGCATAGGGCCAGAGACCAAATGACAAAAGACATACGTGTGGCTTTGGCTGAAAAGAGCCAGCATGGATGCATGATGTTGCTGTTTTCTACAAAGAAATGAACTCTCTTTGTGAACAAGACGACCACCACAGAGATAATTTACCTTAAATTTAGCAATGCTTTCAGTACAGATTTCTATAGAGTCCTATTGCCAAATTGGGAAAATACAGCCAAGCAGTACAGGCTGTAAAAAAGTTGCCCAGTGGCCAAGCAGTAGCCAATTTCCAGTAATATTTGGGAGGAGGAACCATATTGAGGCCAACACTGGTTTTTGTTTTTATTAATGACCTGAGTGATGAGATGCAATGTGTCCTGAGAAAGTTTATGGATGATACCAAACTGTGTGAGTGTGTGTGATACCAAACCAATAGCAAGGTTGCTGTTCAGAAGGTCCTTGGCAATCTGGAGAAGTGTGTTGACCAAATACTTAACAAGCTCAACCATGGAAAAAGCCACATCCTGTGCCTTGGAGGACTAAGCCAAGAACTGGTATAGTGGTTGACTGGATGGAGATGAATTATGCAGTAAAAGACTTCCAGTAGATATCAAGATGAATGTGAGTCAGCAGCGTAGCAAAGAAAGAAACCACATCACCATGGTTTAATCCAACCACTAAAACCACCACACGACTATTCGCTTACTCACCCACAACTTCAGTGGGATGGGGGAGGGAAACAAAAAGAAAAACATAATATAAAATAAAATTCTGAGTTGAGATAAACAGTTTGATAGGACAGAAAAGAAAGAGCATCATAATAATAATGATAATAAAATATACAAGTGATGCACAGCACGATTGCTCACCCAAAGCTAATGCTCAACTGGTTCCTGAGCCGCATTGCCTCTAGGCCAACGCCCTATTTATATACTGAGCATGACGTCATAAGGTATGGGATATCCCATTGGCCAATTTTGGCGAGCTGTCCTGGCTGTGTCTCCTTCCAGTTTCTTGTACACCCTCAGCCCTTTCATCAGCAGAGGCTGAAAATTCCTTGACTGCTTGGCAGCAACTAAAACATTAGTGAGTTATCAACATAATTCTCATCCCAAATCCAAAACACAGCACAGCATTATACCAGCTGCTAGGAAGAAAACTAACTCTGTTCCTGCCAAAACATGGACAAGAGGCAATAGACACAAAATTGCAACAAGCGGAAATTTAATAAGAGAAAAAAGGAAAAGGTCTTCATACTAAATGTGGTAGAACACAGGAACAGGTACTCAAAGAGGTGATGTCAATTCCATCATTGGACATACTCAAAATTCAGGCCCTGTTTTGAGTGGAGAGTTGGACTAGTCTCCCCCTCTCAACCTAAATTGTTTATGATTTTATCAGATATTTTATCATTGCACTGACAACATATTATTCTTTAAAATTTTCAATAAATAATAAATATTATTATATGAGGCAAAATATATTCTGACATAGCATATGATGGAAAAAAGATAGACTGAATTATTTATAGCTACAGTTTGACAGAGGAAAACAAGGATTAACTCCTTGGGATTTAATACCAAGACTGGAGGAAAAAATTATTTTTATTTATTTTTAAAGGATAACTATATACATCGTGTTCTAGTTCCTAAAAGTTGAAAATTAACATTAAGTCATTTTTCATAAAGCAGCTAGTGGGATGATCAGTCCATGAGGATTTTAATTTTCTATTTTAACAGAAAACATTCTGGATCTCTTCTTACAGTCATAAAACCCCAGAGAAAAGTTCCCAGTGTAGCACATCTACACTTCCTCCTTCCTCAACAAAAACAACTTGACACTTAAAATATCATCACATGCAACTGAAACTGTCAAACTATTCCTGCTTCTCTTGCTATTTATGAGTGATTTTGGAGTGTTTGCTGCAAAATTTCTCCATAAAAATTGCTTTCAGAATTTTAAGCAAACTCTCCATGACACACAAGATTTCTTTAAAGGACATTTTAGCAAATAGGCAGGCTAATAATAATAAAATTCAAAAATATATTGCAGGTTAATTCTGGGAATTACTTCATGGTTCTTTGCTGAAGTCTCCATGGAGATCCTGAGCACTAAAAGTTTAAGGAACAGTCAGACAATGTGCTTTTTATGATGAAGCAGAAGAACTTATTTCAGAAATGGTAACAAATTCGTATAACAAGTTAATCACAAAGAAGCAGCAAAACCTGTCAACAACAGATTTCACCAAATAAATCTGAATAATGAAAACATATATGCTGAGATTGTGCTCCATTCATACACAGTTCATTAACAAACAAATTACATAGAGTAAACAAATTAAATTTTGCTGACATATTTTCCAGGCATCAATTATCATTGTGAGAACATTTACATTAGCAAATAGATTTCTTTAAGAAATATAAGGAATATTATTAGGTACCAAAGTACACTTTGCATATGACTATTAACAAAGCCTGTCTTGGCAGCCATTTAGGAATCTATAGCTTTGAAGACAAATTTGTCTTTGTCCTTAAAAGAGAATTGCATCTTAGCCCATCAGAAAAATCTTGTACTCTGTAGTTAAGGACTTTTACATGTAAAATGAAAAGATTTCTTAAGCATATCTAAAAACCACCTAAATATTTACTCCCTAGCCTGTTGCCAGCAAATGATGAAAAAATAATGAGAAAAGAAGCTGGATCATTTTACAAACAGAAATAGAGATCCAAGAATTTCTGCTTTCATTACCATAATTAAGGACGAACATTGCAAACTGATTAGTTTAGAAGTACATCACCAGCTGTATCATTAGGATACCTGATAAAATATTACACATCATGAATTTTAGGACAAATATGTACTGTAATTAGGTTAGACAACACTATGCTGACCTTTCAAGAGCAATCAGTCTCATAAACTGACTTTCCCCAAAGCTAATATTCTTTGGTCTCTTCCAGAAGCCTCAGTGTCAATTTCCCACCAGTTCTGAGTCTGCAGTAAAGATTAGTAAACATAGTGCTGTTCAGCCCATGGAAACATACTTTTCCCCTTTCCACTTTATCTATCACCTCTCTACAAATTTGGACTAGGCATTTTGTCTCCTTCAAGAAGAGATGTTCCATGGAGTCACTTCATAAAGGCCAACAAGCTTCTCCAATCTTTACAGACCTACAACTTTGTCTCCTCTTACCCAACACTGGCCCCATGATCACAGCACTATTTTACTCCAAAGTTTCTGGAGAGAGAAAAAAAGCACTGCCTTAGCTATCATAGAATCATTAAGGTTGGAAAAGACCTCCAAGATCATCTAGACCAACTATTCCTCTACCATCTATATTACTTACTAGCTATGAAACTCCTGTGGCATTCTATTCCTTTAAGACAGAAACAGACATATAACATCCTTGGTATGGGTTTAAAGTGTAAGTGCTTCTCTCTTTCCTGAGAAATGACAGATTTTCAGAATTTTTTTTCACACAACATAGGAACATTAATAGGGTACATATTTCATTTATAACTGAAGGACTCTTCAATACAGAGAGTTAAAATTACTCCAGATTGTTTATTAGTATTCTAAGTGAAAGGATGGATATCCATCTTCATCATGTTCCTGCTATAGACATTATCATGTGTTCCCCAGCAGAAAACACATGAATTTTTATCATGTTTCTATACATCCACAGAAGTATATAAACACTGTTGCAAGTGCTTCCATACTCAGACTAATTTAAAATGTCATTTGGGTATGACAGCAACTAACTCTAATGCTTCTGTTTCTCATGTACACATCTCTACAGGCATGTTAGATCTTGTTTTTAAATATTCTTCCTCTTCCATTAACAAAGTTCACCTGCACCTTTTTTCTTCTGAGGCAGAGAAAGCATTCAACTGGCATGTATTTGTGAGCTTAATCACAGTCCTTGCTAAATCCTCTATACAGAAAGTCAACAGACTGTGTTAATTTGACCAAACCTTTGTACCACACACATCTCTCTGAACTGATTAGCTGTGAACAAAGTATATTTATAGTTCCCACTTGTGGTGTACATAACCATTCACCCAAGATCAGATCTCTCCTCTGTGGGCTAAAGGACTCCATGATGAACTGCTTTGGTCTCCAAAAACTAATACAAAGTCTAATACAACTAATACAAAGTGTTGCCAGCCATTTCCTTATTATTCATGTTCTCACCAAAGTTGATCTTTTTTACAAATATAACCCCAAGGAAATCACATCACAGGTGGAACAAATATTCACAGATAATTTCTTAAACACAGGGGTTTTTTAAATATTACAGAGCTACAAAATAATTACATTCCAGTAATACCCCCTAAAAGTTTTCAAGTCTCTGAAAGGTTCCTGCATATGTACCAAGGTTTCACTGGAAATTGCCTGCTGTACCTGCTTCTTCAGGTGTTACTCCTGGCTCCTAGGCTGACTCTCTTGCTGTGGAAAGCAGCCTCCAATACCTACACCTGAGGTACTCACCTGAGGTTTCAGTTACTTTCAATGGATAGGAACAAGACTTACAAGGTACTGTTTTCCTTATCCTAAACATAACATTCTAAAATACTAGCTCAGTGGATTGTGCCATCTAAATGTGTGTTTCCTTCACTGCTTACAAAGGCACCTGGGGGTGACTCACTCAGATGCCTATATTGCACTCATGGTATAAAATCCAGAGCCAATAGCAGCCCCGTTCTTTACGACCCCTCACCATTCCATCTGCAAAGCAGACATTGTGTTTTCCCAGTGAAAGTTAAAACTGTCACAAGCATGAGAAGAATCTATAAGGTGACACTGCACAGTTCTTAAAATAGCATATGCCATGAGTTAGTGGTAGGGATTTACATGGGAAAAACTACAGTCTGTTAGAGAAGGATACACATTGTGAAGGTAGAAATGGAGTTAGAAAGATTAGGGTGTCAGAGGAAGAAGAGGAAAGAAACACTACAGCCAGCAGTTGGCTTTTCAAAGGGAAGACAGATCAGAACCAGATTTCTTACAAATATTTGAAGTAGAGATTACAGAAAGAAAAAAAGGTAATGCTTTCTTATGCAACACTTGGGAGACAGATACAAATAGCTTTATGACAGACAGAAATGTCAGCCTTTGGAGAACACCGATGCAAGCAGTTAGGAGTAATGCTGGTGGCAGTAAAACCAAATGCAGGAAGCTGGACTATGTGGGGTAGAAGACCAGAGGAGGAGTTTGTGCATTAGTTTTCAAGACTGCAATGAGAGGTCAGCCTGCTGTAGAGTTGTCACTGAAAAAGCAGAGTTATGCAACAGCTCCAATTCTCTGCACTTGCTCCAGAACGAGGGTCACATTCAGCAGGTGATCTGGGTTATAGAACCCAACAGGCAGAGACAGTAGGTCATATGTTGGTCGTGCTAAAAACTATAGATATCACAAAAGTTTTCAGGAGCAAGGATACTGCAGCTTGTATCTCTAAGAGCTCTCTTAAGTGTTTTTCAAAGTTGGGTTTCCTACAAAGCTCTGTACCAGGTCAGACAGGCCATGGTCTCTCCTGATTCTTCCAGCTGTTTAGCAACTGGAACTCACAAGGACACCAATTACATTCACTCAGTTACACTTCTCTAGGCATCTGAAGTTTTCAGCAATGCATTGCAATTAATTGTGAGGGCACACAGCACCATAAAGACTGCTGACCTAGGAGAGATAAATGAAAGGCAGGAGTGTTGAGGAGGTATTTGTTGATGCCTTAGCTAAAACCAGATAGAAGTCCAAGGAACTGATTGACTAGACATAGTTCAATAATAAAATGCCTCATTTCTTGTACAATATACTATTAAGGCCTCTTATTATTCTGTGACAAGTCAGTTTGAAAGTCTTAGTTAAGAAGTGAGATTTGATGTCAATAAAAGAGGAAAAAATAACCAGTATGTGTGTACAGAATATTTTGATGACACCAACAGCTCAGGCAAGGAGAACCCTGATTGAGGTGGGAGTAGGAGGGGATTGCTGATCTGTTTGAATATTCACGCACAGGCATGGAACAGAAAAGGCTATCTACACAGTAGATACAGAAATATGTTCTCTAAACTGTTGTGCTGGCTGAAGGAAGGATGTCCTCTATCACAGCCCATATGCATAATGTTGCTTCTCTAACAAAGATTACTGCTGTCCTCATGTCTGACAGCATAGGTATATAAATGGCCACAAGGAAGAGGCAGACTGTACCAGAATCTTGGAAATCCTGGATTTTTAATGCTGCTGTTGGAGTGAGACATGATAGCATGTGGGGCAGCTGCAGCAGAGGCAGACACATGATCTATCCAAGACTCCTTCCCTGAATTCCCAACTGGTATTTTTTCTGTTTTATCTCTGACTTTGTCAGCATCAGGAACACAAACTAGACCTAAGACAACATGTCTGTCCATAGTCTAAATGTCAGACTCATGGTCAGTAGCAGAGCTAGTGAGTTCCTAATTCATGCCTACCCAGGCTTTTATTCTCCCCTATGTTGTTGTTCTGACTTTTCAGGAAAGCTTATTTTCGATCACACGCGTATGTTTTGGACAGTCCTGAGAGAATTTATTGCAATGCATTTTGGAAAATAAGAAAGGGCAGGGAGGAGATATCTGTTTTCTGTAGAACAAAAGAGGAAAATAATGGTGAAGTCCTCAGTGTAAAATATACAACTATCCACTACCCAAAGAGCTTCACTGAGATGATGCTGATTAACCACTAGTGTATGTTGATGAAGTAGGGTACACTTGTAATCCCAGTACCTGTTCTCATTGGCTACCAGAGATGAAAGCAAGGCAGAAGCACAGCCTTGCCATGGGACTCTTAAATGCATACAGCATATCTATAATATGGTTACCCCTCAACCCTTAAAAAATAGAAGACCTCAAGAAGCCTTGCCCATATTTACTAGCAAGATTCAAAAACACATGAAACCATCAATGGAGATGATATTCAGATTATATTTTCAGTACACTGGAAAAATACCTTGGAATAGGTAACTAAGACATAGTTACATAGGATGTTTATAGAATTGTTCTGATTAATCAGGAAGAGCAACCATCACAGTGACAGACCTAAAGAATACTCATCAGCTGCATGAGGCTGTTAGACTAGGGGGTATATTCATGGGTTTTAACTTCTGATAAGAACTACTGGAGGCAACATCATAGAAAAATTCATTTATGCCAAACTATTTGTATAGGTGTATCCTCATCACTGTGGAAGCAATTTTGAGCAACATTCTGTTGCAGAAACAAGAAAGCATCAAGCAAGAGTAGTTAAGCAAAGGAATGACAAGCCTGGCTGGTATAAATTTTCTGTGACTTCTCTGAGACAAGGAGAAAAATGGCTACACTGGAAAAGCACATAAGGATCAAAGAGATTGTAGTCCTATTTTCTGAACAAGTTCCCTCTTTTTTGAAAAAAAAAAAAAAGGAAAAAAAATTAACAGCTGTTATTTAATAGAACAGTCTATGGTGTTGTCTTCATCAGAATCATGATGGACCAGATCCCAGGAAAATAATTTTAGAATCACAGAATCAGAATCACAGAATCACAGACTGGTTTGGGTTGGAAAGGACCTCACAGACCATCTAATTCCAAACCCCCTGCTATGGCCAGGCACACCCTCCACTAGACCAGGTTGCCCAAAGAACCATCTGACCTGGCCTTGTTCAGTAATTTTATGTTCAGTTTCTTCAGGCTCCACAAATATCGAAGGGTTTTGTAGGAGAAATTACAACATAGTAAGAAAAGAGCTGGATTACAATGGTTTGTAAGTAAATGTGTACACACACACACGGCCTCAGGTCAAAGTGTTACATACACATTGATATGCGCATGGAACAAGCTTTCTCAAATCATTCCGGGTAAACAGCAGTTCTACCTCACTTTACTCTTGCTGAGAAGTATTTGAATCACCACAGTAGTCCCACTATAACCTACTGCAGAAGCAAATTTTCTTTGCTGTTAACAGTTTTCAAGGAAAACCTTCTCAAGTCATAGTAACTCACTTGCTGATATTTACCCCTCACTGTAGATAATGCCGTCTGTAGTTGCTATTTTCTGAGAGAATACCGCTGTCCTGTGAAGGGGGCACCCGGGCACCAACTATCTGCTCTCCAACTCCATTTCCAGCTTCTACAGTCCTTCTTCTAGCTCTCTTTTCATTTACAAGCATTCTCAAAACTATCAGTGACACTTTCCTGTGTACACAGGTCACGCATGTACTTTTGCTTCAAACAGACAGGTTTTAACTAACAATTACACTAGGATGTTTTGTGCCCCTCCAAAAAGAGGAGTGGTGTAGAATATGTTTGATACATCCAGCTTGACGAGTTCCAGTCAATTTAAATTTTTCAGATTATAGATATTTATTGCTTATTTATTCCAAGGGTTTTTTCCAGTTCACTGAAAATATTATTTGAAATATATAATTTTTTTCTCCACTGCAGTGCCATTCTTCATTTTTAATTCTTTTTATCTGATACCAGTTGATGAAACCAAGACTTTTCAAATGCTTGGCTCCAATTACTTATTTGTAGAGCAGAGGTAAGAGCATTCTCCAGACTCATAGTTGTGTATTATAAATTAGAAACTGCAGGATGCTTGAGAATGATGAGTGAGTTAAGTGCTTCTGATAAAATTCCATTTTAAATTGCCATTGACATTTATCTCTCCTAAACACCTACAGTCTGAAAAAAAGTCTCATTATGTCTAGGGACATCTTTAGAATGAACCAATATATACTAACATATTATTATTACTGTTTTTTTCCTTATAAATGCTTCTGAAATGTTTTATTTCATAATGGATCTGTCATTTTCATTGTCTTTATCTAACCTTACTTATATACACAGCCTCTTTCACATCACTGACATGGATTTCATATGTAAATAATTTTTGATTAAAGCATAAAGCTATAAACATGCAGGAGGGAAGACTTCTTCCTATGCAGGGGGGAGGGACATATGAAGCTTACTCTTCTTCTATCTATTTTTCCCACCTAAATAAAAGGAAAATAAATGTTTGATAATGAATCATTCAATTCATTTAATTGAGGATGTTTATGAGAAATTCTTGCATGAGTGTTCAAGTGAAAGAAGAAAAAAAACTCACCATCATCAAAGTAACCCAATTTTGATGTGACTTCATCCACCTCAGTTACCATCACTTTTTATTTCTCAGTAGGTTTTTTAATAAATTAAAAAATAGTCCAAGAGCTCTCACAGCCGAGACTTAACTTGCAGAAGCTTGTTCAACTTCTCACATGTGGGACATGGTACAGAACACTTGATTGAAGTGCTGACATGGGTTACATGCCTATGATTAGAATTCTGCTGCCATCAAGAGCATTTTTCTTTTATAGCAGATCACAGACATCAGTAATTGGATTATTGTCATGGTGAATTTTCACTAAAGCAATAACTTCAGCTCCTTCTATATGTTTTACAGGAGTCTCTAAGTAACAAATTACACTTTACTCTTCTTTGTTATGAATTAAATCAGTGTATTTGACTCTCATGTCGATGTGGTTGGCCACTTCTTACAGGAAAAGTTCAACAAGTTGACTGCGGAGACCCTCATAGCTACAACAAGGGGTGAAACTGCTTGTGCTCTTTCCTTTTTAAAACCATAATTTTTACAGAATTATTTTTCTTTTGGTAAAAGGAATTTCACATGTAAAGGCACTACTACTGGGGAAATAACCCAAATGAAATCAGCACAATTTGTTTTCTTCTGTCCTGAATGTTTGTGACTCAAGGGAATGAATTCCAGATTTAATATACTTTGTTGCAGACAAAACTGACCGGATGCAGAACAGTCTATTTCAAACCATCAAAACAAGCACCAGCACTTGAGGGAACAGGCAGCTCACCCCTGCAGCATAAACTTCATTTGGGCTCACTGCTTGCAGTACTTTTTGTGGACTGCAAAGTCAGTTAATTACCTTAAACATATGTGACACAGCTATCACTCTCTGTTCTTAGCAGTCTAAAATCAGAGCAACTCCTTTGAGAACTTCCTTAAGAAATGTTATGGATGCCCTCCCTTAGGTAGGACAAAATCCTGGCAACTCTTAAAAAGTGCCTTCAGACAGGACACTACTACTAGGGTAGTCACCTACCAGGTAGAAAAAAAAAGACAAGACAGCAGTAACAGAAAAGATGGTACATGTTTTCTTGCCACAGATTGAAAACTGAGTCACAGGGGATGAAATAGATTCACTGAATCACTCATTTACTGGTGGGGCCTGTTATTCTGGCTCTCCACATAATGTCTTACCTGCCAACATAGCAAGAACTTCATCCATCCTCAAATGAGTTCCTTATTCTCCAAAACTTTAGTAAACATATAGAAGAAATCTACCCGTTTAAGACTCAGTTCAGGTAAATTTGAGATATGGCTGATGCTAGCTAACTTCTGCCCCTTACTCATGTCTTGGATAAATGTGTGTGTATAGGTGTCATCAAAGTCTTTTTCTCAGCATCAGCAAAAGATTCCCAGTGCATTTCAGAAGTTAATCACATCTAACCTGAATTACAATTGCTTTTCTAATGGTGACAAACCTTCCAGCCCAGTCAACAGAAAGACACCACTGCCACTCCTGCTACTTTACTTCACCAGCAAAGATCTTCATGTAACCTTTTAAGATGAGGACCTGAAAAGAAGGGGTAAAAGCAAAGCATCAGCACAGGCAGACCCTTACCTCAGAAACTCAGCCCTCTGAGACTTGTTATACACAGCACCTGAACCCCATGCTGTCAACATTAATTTCAACAGATGTGAATCATCCATCACCTTAACTTGTATTAATATTAATGGGAAGGTTCCCATAGCATTCAGCTGTTTGCAGTCTGATTGCCTTCAAGAATGTCTTCATAGAATCTGTCTGCTTCAGAAATTCACAAGTTCAGAAGTTCAAGCATTTCTATCACAATCCCAGGGCCAAGCTTGTATCTGGAGCTTCTGAAATAATGGATTTTGTGTCACATTAATGAGAGGAATGTGAGTGGTGTGCAGACCACATAGTTGTAAACACATTGTTATCTAGTAATTTTGAGATATCCATTGTTCCATTTCAACAGTGGTCTTTCTGAATATAGGTCACGGTACTGACTCTAAACATAATAACAGCCACCTGGAGTAAAAAGAATAGAACCAAATAGAATTTCCTATTCCAATAAAGGCCTTTGAGTTACAGCTACAGAGAATAGATCAGGCTGAAAGATCATGTCACAGAAGCTTGCAAAAGCTTAGGACAGGCTGAGCAATAATGTGTATTAAGGCAGTTTGCACCAGTAATATGCCAAAAGCTTTGCAGAATGTTAACTAAAAAGTATGAACAAAAGTAAAACACAGGTGGAACACAGCAGAGGAAAATGTGGCACTGAGACTGCATGTACAATTTCAAAATCAGCTAGGAAAATCATGAAAGCAAATGGTTGTACAGTCGGTGAAAAATATCCAATGGTATCTGTGGAAGGAAAGGAAAATAAGGAGTTTGCAGAATAAACTAAGAGCTGGGATTCAGAACAGCAGATAAATTGGACCAGATGGCCCTTTTCTCTTTTTGTCATAACTTATGTTCTTGGAACCTGCAGAGACTAAAACTGATTTGGGAGACAAAAATTCTCCCTGTCTCAATTGACAGTCATTGATGCTTCTGGCTTTGTTTGCTCCATTTCCTATCCCCAGTAATTACAGACCATAAAGACACATCTCACCTTATGCCCTGTGTGGGAGGAATCAACCTACAGAGATAATAATTTCAAATGTGAGATGACAGTAAAGAAAGGACAGAAAGGACTACCTTGAATCTTTAGGCTCAGGCCAGAACAAGGAGTCTTGCATAAATAAACCAACAGCAGCATTACCTCTGGAGAGCATGTTTCTCCCTGACTTGGATGGCATTTTCCTGCTGGTCACAGTAACCACCGCTGTAATTATTGTTTATGATGAGGAACATCAACAACCGGTGATCACACTGAGTGAGCTTTCATGGCTCACTGAACAGGTCTGAAATACATTTGAGTCAGTGACCTGAAATATTCCACATCTCCTCACCTGGAGAGAAGCTGTGGCTATGTCAGTATCATGGGGTAGATATACCCAGGATGTCATGCACACACAGCTAAAATTTTTCCCATTCCAGTTCAGCAAAACAGCATGGGTCATTGCAAAATCTCTGAGATTCCCTCCTAGAGGTGAAGTCCCCTCTTAGACATACACCTGTTGAAATGTATCTGTACTTCCCTCGCTGCAGGAAACATTTTCTGTGATTTCCAATTACAAGGTTATTAAAGACATTAGCAAAATTCTTTGGAAATACAGGGCAAGCATAGAGCTATTAAGTAAGCTATCTCTTAACTGCCACTTTCTAAAATTAAAAACAAAACCAGCAAGCGATTTGGTGACACTTTTGCCCAGATGCTAAATATTAAGTTCATCAGAGAAAGAGTTTCCCCTGTGAAAAAAACAGGAATGATAATTATGTGTGCTCCCCTGTGCTCACATGAGCTCCTTCACCTGCTTCCTCTGTTATGGGGCAGGGAGGTGGGGGGGCAGAAAGGAGGACAGGAAGGAGCTCTCCTATGCAACACCATGTTCTTTTTGCACTGAGGAAAAAATGTCACGAAAGTAAAGTATCCGCCTGTGTACAATCCAAACTTGTCAAGCTTGACTCCCAAATACAGAGCCAACTGGCTCCTGTGTCTGCTAAGAGCATCATGCCAGAACCCAGGGCATTTGGCATCTAGATGTTGTAATGACATCTCTGTGGATATAGGTTACTGGCATGTTTAACAGTGTACTACCATTTAGGACGGTTCTTTGTCTCCTCGTTGTTACGCTGAGCTACCTAATAGTGGATTACAGCATGTGATAACTAAATCCTATTCTAGCTCAGACTTCCATGCAGGATCCGTTAAATGAAAAAGTAGCTGAGTTTATCCTCTGTTACGCAGGTGCACTTATAATTCTGTCTAAAGAAGCTCACAAACAGCAATTAGAAGAAGAAAAATGAGGAAGAGGGAAAGCTGTTGGTATACATTCTCCTACATTTAATGTATGCATTCCTAATGCTTGTTTCAACTTTAACCATTTCCATGAGTGCAGAATTTGGTGAATGGGTTGAAAGCACATGCAGTCTGCAGACTTTTAATCATGAACAAGGTCAAGTTGCTTAATATTATCTATAACTAGAATTTGCATAATGAAATCGCAGGGGCTGAGAAAAGAGAAATGAATCAAGTGTGTATATAAATGTGTGTGTGTGCATGCACGTGCTTAATGGCCTGTATTACTATATTAAAATGCAACTTAAAAATTATTTCTGTATTCATATACATCTTTGAAAACTGAAATTATAAAGTATCATCAATTCATTCATTAAATCAACGAAAATAGATGAGCATTTTGCAAATTTCCTGTGGTGCAAACTTTGCCTTTCATGTTTGTAAATGATACTAGTAACTGTGCTTACAAGGACTCAAGCACATGGTCTTCATTTTATCTTTATTTTCCACTAGGACATTTGCCTTGTAAAGGAAAATGACACTTTTCGCATTCTACATTCTAGTTGCAAAGCAATCTTTAATTGGCACTTATGCCCTATTGAAACTGAGATGACACCTTATGAGCAGGCATCATGCCATCTAGGCAGATGGGTATGAGTATAGGTGCAAGGCATGCCAGAGAACAGTGTGTGCATCAGGGTTGTGCAGCAGATCCAGGCTCCTCCCCAGAGATTCCGAAAGGGCAGCCTGTGCAGATCATTGGCACTTTTATGAGATTGGAGTATGCCATCACCATTCCAGTTTGGCCCTGTGTTAACAATGAAAATGCAAAAATATATTTCAAAGCCATTTTCAATGAGTTTTTGGCTTTCTGAACTCATGATGAGGGGAGAAAATAGATACTTTCCCCTTTTGGCACTTTGCTGGAACCTCTCAATTAGTCTTATCCAAAATGTTTCAGCAGTGCTGTTGAGTTTCCTGCCAAAAGCCGATGTGTGACCTTCTATTAGCTCATATACACTGAAAAGCCTTTTGCCATCGTGGGTCTTATTTACATTTTGCACAATGGTAGACTCAATGAAATCTGTTACTCAAAGTAAATGGGGATGAAAAACTACCTTCTTTGTTTATCACTAAATAGTTCACAATTAACACTGAACTGCAAATGAGGAAATAATGTGTCTCTTTGAGGAAACCATATGCTTTGTGTTTTAAAGTACTTGTGGTAATATTGGTGGAATAGTTCATGTACAATGAATGCCATCTGCTGACTAATGCAGAGTATTTACAAGGGCAAATAGTGCAGATTGCTGTGCTTCTTAAGTGACTGTACAACCTAAATTACACTATTGGACAATTATCTGACTCTAGTCAAACTTCTTTTTTTCTACATCCCCTCCTGTGGCTGTCCTTAGGTGGAGAATTTAGGCAGAAGCCTGCTGACAAGGGCAGATCTAACAGTTGCCATTCGTTCAGAGTTGTGAGAAACCATTCAGTTCCTCTGTGGAACAGAAAGATGAAATAGTCTAAAACATCACCCAGAAATGCTGGCACATGCAAAATGGGCCTGATGTCTTGAATGTGGTGGGCAGAAAGACAGGATTGGGAAATGGATAAAAAAGAAGTTACTTAGCTCCTGCACGGAAAGCAGGCACCAGCAGCACAGCAAGGACATACAGATAAGTCAGCAATGTTGGAGCGGGATGTGCTCCCTGAAAAAAATAAACAGGAGCTGTTGGCTCACACACTGCCTGGAATTTCACTGAGAAAAGATAATGCTTCCTGGTGTTTGCTTTCTACTTTGTTCAGAGGAGCAGGACCTTTTGTACACTCAGGACTGCATAAAAATGCTGGAATCCATCACTACTTTCTCACTCTGGCAGACACAACTTACCTTGCTTTTATATTTGACCTAATCAGAAGAAAACAGACTATAATGCCTATTGGATTATAAATAATCTTAAATTATTTCTCCTGATGGGCAAAGGCGTTACAACAAATATATGAAAAATAGTTGAAGGTGAACCAGACCTGCTTGTTAGCTGCTTTGCTATGGCATGTAAAGCATTTGGTTGAAAGGCACATAGCACCCTGGGGTCCATGAAGCAAGACACCTTTCTGCCAATTCATCTCTCTCCAAATCACACTGAACTCAGTTATTTTCTATTATGTCAAGCAATAAAGGAATGGCAGGCAAATGCAAGCACTTTGGGTAGACGGCTTATGCTATCAATCCCTCAGTATGTGTTTTGCCTGCAAACAAGCCACACTCCTGAAGACATTTACAGCCACAGTATTTCTACACAGGGAAGGTTCTCATTTTTGCAGCTGCAGGAAGATCTCTAAGATCCCTTGTAGGTTGAAGCGCTCTGTTAAAAATCTTGAGTTGTTACCCTAGACACAGGCTCCTGGTACAAAGCCACAGCATGCTCTCCAGTAACTTTTCTTCAAAATCAAGAGTTCAGAGCTTGTTTGTCTATTCCAAAGACTTTTGTTCCACCCGGATCAGCAGATTTTAAGAGGTTTCAAGCTGGGAACTTTCAAAAAAAATCCCCTTTCAGTGAAATCTTTGAAAAGGTACCAAATCGTAGCACATGGAATTAAACTGCGTGCTCCTAGAGACGTACACCGTCCATTCCTGTCATTAATTTCTCCTATGATTGTATAAACAATATAATAACAATAATAAAAACCGATATATGTGACATTAATAAATAAGGAATTACAGATATATTCCAAGTTCATAGTAATCCTTTGTCTGACTCTGCTGATCACAGGGGAATTCAGGGGTGACATAGCTGTAGACACAATCATTTCACTCAAATGTCAAAATCATTCTCTGTCTCAAATTCATTTGTCTTTAGGTTGCTAATTTGCAACAAAAGCACCAAAAGAAATAAATTTTCAGCTTCAGCCCTACAGGTATGAATTGGAAATTAGTAGGAATTGTGAAATGATCTAAACAAACAATATGTCTTATGTTCCTCAGGCAGTAGCCTCTACTCCCCAAAGCTATATCTATGGAGAGAAAAAGACCTCTCCAGAGAGTGACTTGGTGGTAAGACCTATCTACTGCTACACAACAGTCCTGAGTCATCCCATGGGCCCCATTTTTCACTCTGATAACCACAGTTCAAGGCTCCTAAGCTAGATAGCTAAGTATAGACCCTAATGAAAGCTATGTAGAAACTCGCCTTCCTCCCCCTTTTTTTTTAACCTGATCAAACCCCTTGGCAACTCTGTATTCCCATCTGTAATACTTTAAGTCAGAACTCATTTGAAAAGCTATCCCTAGAGCACAAGAAAGGTCATCAGTCTCTGTATGAAATTGATTAGCCAAAGCTAAAAGAAATCTGTACAAGCACACTGTGATACTGCTCAGTATCTGTTAGACAAACATGTTTACATTGACACTGAAGATTTTGACAATTCCGTGTTAGTCCAACAGGTTTACAGGCTTGAATCACTGAGCAACATCCAGTTTCAGGAAAGAAATAAACGTTAACAAGCAAACTGATATTTTCAAGTGTATTAATGCTTTTAATCCAGTTTAATTACCTTAAAATGAACAGTATGTATTTCAGTGCTTTAAGGTACCAATAACCCTGATTGTTTGGTGTGCACTGACATTGTCACCTCTCGTATGAAGACAGGCTGACAGAGTTGGGGTTGTTCAGCCAGGAGAAGAAGAGGCTTCAGGGAGATCTTATAGTGGACTTCCAGTGTCTGAAAGGGCCTACAGAAAAGCTGGGGAGGGACTTTTTAGAAGGGCATGTAGTGATAGGATGAGGGGGAGTGGTTTTAAATTGGAAGGGGATAGATTTTGATAGGATATTAGGAAGGAAACTTTCACTATGAGGGTTGTGAGTTACTGGAACAGGTTGCCCAGAGAACTGGTGGACGTCCCCGCCCTGGAAGTGTTCAAAGCCAGGTTGGATGTGACCTTGAGCAACCTGGTCTGGTGAGAGGTGTCTCTGCCCATGGCAGGGGATTGGAACTCAATGATCTTAAGGCTCCCTTCCAGCCCTCACCATTCAATGATTCTTTGATTCTATGGAAATTTTACTCCAGCCATGAGATCTGCTTTGGTGACTGGAAGGAGAGAAAAACTGGCTGTTTTTTAAATTCACTTTGAAGTTATCCATAGCCTGCATGAAAATAAGTTAACATACAATCTGATCATAGTTACAGTGGAGTAACTATAGAGGCGGTCTATTGCCTCTACCTACCTAAACACACTAATAAAACTAACATCAGAATCAAGCCCCTAGAACCTGTTTTAACAACAACAGATTTCTCTCTTTTAAAAACAGTTTTCAGTTCTTCAACAACCTCAGATGGAGGAGACTCTATAGGCCTCTCCCCAGTGTCTCTTTGAAGTATTATAGATATGATGCTGTTTCTAGGAAAGTTTGAACACTATAAAA
Source organism: Zapornia atra (assembly GCA_013400835.1). Lineage (NCBI taxonomy): Eukaryota > Metazoa > Chordata > Aves > Gruiformes > Rallidae > Zapornia > Zapornia atra. The sequence goes on along the minus strand of VZTU01035513.1, from coordinate 6,326 downwards.
GACACACAACATACAAGAATCTTTCCATTCATCCTTTCAGGATCCTCTGCTATGTCTTGCATAAATATTTTTTTTGCATAACAAAATCTTGGACTTTGCTTGTATCTGTTGGTTATCAAAACTTAGTCACATTTATCTCAAAACCAAACTTCAACCTCTGGGACTGTAGCTCTCTACCTAGCTCTTACACAAGTGCATCCCTGGAGGATGCATAACAGTGAGGGGTTAGGAAGGAAAGTATATGGAATATTCAAAGAAAACAGAGAGAGATAAGTATCTGAATTATACCAGCACTAATATGAGTCACTTATGCTTGCAGGTTCCATCGAAGATCCTAGCAGACAGCCACTGGAACTCCAGATCCTTTTACATAATTATAATCTCTTGGAAAACCCTGAAACAAGGTGTGCATTAGGTGGAGCCCAGGTAAATGGGGAAAAAAAATATGATTTTCAGTTTTCAGTGGTAATGTAGTTTGGCTTTGAATTCTACCTAAAAACTTCAATAATATTACTTTACTCCCAAGTTAATTTTTCAGCAACACATCTTTTACAGAATTATCCATATGCATATGCATACATAGATGAGCACATATTTATATAAAGAGACACAAATTTAGTCCATAGGACCGTGTTTATTGTGAAGTCATTTGAGCCTCCTTTAAAACTGAATGCATTTTCAGTAAATTTTTTTCAGGTACTACTTTTTTTTTTTTTTAAATATATAAACATGTTTTGAGCTCATATGAAAATAGTGATACAATTTTTGAAACAGTTTCTTAAAAATAGCTCCCAAAAAGGACTAGTTACCATTGCCTAACCCTTGTAAGGTTTTCTGCATCTCCTAGGCTACAGTTATCCTACCACTATACTCCCAAAATGAATAAAATCATAGGTGATGAGATTCATCTACACTGGACATGTGCAGTATAGACTTCTATGCAGGCTGTAGGTGGTTACATTACAGCAGAATGAATTTCATCCCAGGTTTACATGTTATACATCAAATCTGGGCATTCACAACTCCAGAGTAGTCACATAGTTGACAGTAAACAGCTCTGTACCATATACTGTAGCACAGGTCATAACAAACAACCCTAGTCTAGAGTTCTGTTTCTTCCTTTGGCAGATGTTTCTGTGTTCCTCTTGATAACAGGAGCCCAACAGGGTTACCATTTGGATGTCTGGCCCAGAGAACAGAATTTTTAAAGACAAAATAATACAGAACCTGCAAAGTTGTCTATTGCTATTGTTATTAGAAAGTGGTATGATTTGTTTATGCCAAGGGCGAATGAATGGCTTTCTCCAAATGATGCCAGTATGCCAGGACATAAGTTTAATGTTTGGACTCTTCAAAAATACATATGAATATAGAATCTGAAAACTTATTTGTCACAACAAATGACAATGTCCACATTCCAGACCAAATCTGAGACCGCTGGGACAAAGAAATTCCAAATACATTCATTAAACTTTTTAAGGTTTTTGTTGTAATTTGGGGCAGAAAAACATCTAATGGTATACCTACGTTCATCAGGCCCTGAAAACTTCACAAAATGCATATTAATAAACTGTTCTTGAGGCTGGCTATTCGCCATCATGAAGGACTACTTTTGAAACACTGAAAAGCCATGACACTATAAAAGTTTTGAAATTCTACATGCAGAAGATTCACACTGCTGTAAGATTGTTCTTCCTCCATGTTCTTTGTGTATGACACATAATAATTAATGCGGCAATCTGCAGTGGGCCTAAGAGCAAGAACAGATGCACAAGACAATGCACACCACAGAGGAATATCTTCTACCCAGACTCAATGACAGTTTGTCAACATGGCAGCCTGCCAATAAGGCATCTGTTGCTTGGCTTGCAGAGACATGCTTTTGTGAGGCTTCTATAAAAGGAAACACTTGCAAGTTCCTTTTTCTTCTTCAGAATATCTTTATGGTACATTTGTTGTTAACATCTGGGGCTATAATGGGAGATCATAGACACATTGTCATGTTGAAGGAGTTTAGCTCCCTGTGGCATCTATCTATCTGCTCTCATTGTATAGACAGACAGCTTGATGACTCTGAAGCACCATGAGGTAATGACAATGAGTCTAAGACAAAGAAACTACTGGAATTATGGCAAGATCACCGGAGGTCAATAGCAAGTGCTAGAAGGGTGAGTCTAGGGCATTTTAAAGGAGAGTTTCACTGAACTATAGCAACACTCTGTAGAGTTGATAAGGCCCATGCCATGTTTTGAGATACAGTCATCTCCTACATCACACACATAACAACTCACACTTCCAGAAGTGTTTGTCACAGGCCACATTCTGCAGTATATTCCCAAAAGAGGACATCATTGAATTGGTCACTTCAGGTTCCTCCACAGATAGGAAGAAAGACTTTCCTTTACTTTAAACCACATAGAGGTTTTAGGAATTCCTTCTTCTGGGCTACATGCAGGCAATAAGCTATAAAGATATTGTCACAAGAACCTTTCTCTTTCTTCAGTAACCAAGGTAAAAAATGGTGCCAGAATCAGAAATTCCTGTTAAAAACTTAATATACAGGTATGTGGTGGGTTTAACTTGGCTGGCAGCTGGGGCCAACCAGGCTGCTCTATCACTCCCCCTTCTCAACAAGAGGGGCAAAGAAAATACAATAAAAAGCTTGTGGGTCAAGATAATGATGGGGAGGTCACTTAACAATTACCATCACAGGCAAAACAGACTCGACTTGGTGAAATTAATTTATTACCAGAGCAGTAAAATGAGAAGTAAGAGCAAATCCAAAAACACTGTCACTCCACTTTCTTTCCAGGCTGCACTTCACCCCCCAGTTTCTCTATCTCCTCCTCCTGAGAGGTGCAGAGGGACAGGGAACAGGGGCTGTAATCAGTTCATAACACTTTGTCTCTACCACTCCTTCTTCCTCATGCTCTTCCCCTGCTCCAGTTTGGGGTCCCACTTACAGGAAACAGTCCTTCATTACCTTCTTCCCATGGGCTTCAGTTCTTCACAAACTGCTTCAACATGGGTCCTTTCCACAGGTTTCAGTCCTTCAGGAACAGACTGTTCCGTCACAGTTCTCCCACGGGGCCACAGGTCCTTCCAGCAATAATGGTCCAGTGTTGGCTCCTCTTCACAGAGACTCAGGTTCTACCAGGAGCCTGTTCTGGCACAGGCTCTCCGTGGTGGAGAGGGCACATGCGCTCTCTATCTTGTCTATGCAGTTCAAGTTTTTCTGCCTTTTCCAGTACTGTTCTGCCTGACAGTGACTCCAACTGTCCCACAGTCATTTGCTGTTCAAAACAGTGTAGTTATGGGAGAGCTACACATATATGGAATTAAGAGGGGTAAGGGGGAGAAGTTTAAGTCATGGTTGGCCAGTACACTCCAGTTGGGCAGTTTCTCCTGCCTTCCTTCCCACAAAACGTGGACTCTATTTGCACAACATTCAGTGAGGACCCAAAAACTGATGGTTTAGGAGTTTTATTGTTGTTTTAAAGAGAATTTAATGAAGAAATTATAAGTTCAGGGACAGTCAAACCAGTATTGTGGTTTTAACATCAAAATTAAGTCAGCTTAATTCTCTCTGTCCCCTACATTGGATTTGTTCATTCACACTTTCTTTCTCTCCTTTGGGGAACATTGACTACTTTCTTGCCTGCTCTCCATCAGGAACAGGAAAAATAAATTCATAGAACCGTAGCATAGTCTGGGTTGGAAGGGACCTCAAGGCCCATTTAGTTCCACCCTCTGCCATGTGCAGGGACACCCTCCACTAGCCCAGGTTGCCCAAAACCCCATCCAGCCTGGCCCTGAAAACTGCCAGGGAGGGGCAGCCACAGCTTCTCTGGGCAGCCTGTGCCAGGGCCTCACCGCCCACACAAGGAAGAATTTCTTCCTTATATTTAATCCAAATTTGCCCTCTCTTAGTTTAAATTCATTGCCCTATCAGTACAACCCCTGAAAAACAGTCCCTCTCTATCTTTCCTGTAGGCCCCCATTATGTATGAGGGGACTGCTAAAGGTCCCACCAGAGCTTTGTCTTCTCCAGGCTGAACAAGCCCAAGTCTCTCAGCCCATCTTCATAGGAGAAGAGGTCCAGCCCCCTGATCATCTTTGTGGCCCTCCTCTGGACTAGCTCCAACAGCATCAAGTCCTTCTTACTTTGGGACCCCCAAAGATAGACACAGTACTCCAGATGGAATCTCACCAGAGTGCAGTAGAGGGGCAGATTCACCTCCCTTGACCTGGTCACACCGGCTCAGAATTATTTCTTTCTTGCTCTATTTTTTCCTTATACCTCCTTCTATTGCTCACTGAGGAATTTAAAGCCATTGTATTTCTGTATGCCCAGGTGCACCATGAAAATGGTGTGCCTTCCAACTGTGTTTCATCCATCAACTTTCTCTCATTAAACCTCATGCTTCTGATTAGCTAGATTTGGCTCTCACCCATGAGGAAGTCTGTCATCTGTGTTCTGTATATTATAAAGGCTAGTAACACTTTCCCAAAGTATATTCCTGGACTCCATTGCTCTTGTTTTCCTTTGTACTCTACAAATTTAATTTAATTTTATCAGCAGTTCTTCTATTTAACACATCCCAACCCATCTCAGGCACGTGACTGTCTTAGCAGTATAAGTTCACATAAGTTTGCTTTACATTGCACTTTAGGTTTTTGAGAGGGAGGGCCTTGAGGTCTCTTCCAACCCAAAAGGGATTACATGAGCTGTTCTGTCATGAGAGATGCAATTCCTCTCAGGCTAGCATGGCACACTACATTGAAAAGTGTATTCTGTTGCAAAGCTGCATCAGAAGCCCTGCCAAAAATTTGTTGGAACAGAAAAATGGACAACCCTAAATATACAGTTTCTGTTGAAGGACAACATCTGTGTTAGACAAGTAGTATTTTGATATGTAATTATTAGTATTTTTAACCAGTTCTTTCTCTGAAATCTTTAGAATATTTTAGTGATATATTCATGTGTTGTATTTTCATATCTTTCCACTATATTAGATTAACTCCAGTTTTCTTTACATCCCCTCTCTATATGCACCAATATAGTGTATTGCTTCTGAAAATTTAGCATTTATAGTGCTATGTTTTAATCTTGGTTTAAACTATTGCAGGTTATGGCTATTCACAAATTTCCCTCAGTTAACATCCTACAGACATTCAACAACAGACAAGATCTTAAAAAGGAAACATTCTAGTTGCGCTCTTCAAAGAAAATAAATGAGAACAGCAGGAAGGCAAGAAAAATTTTACTGATCTTTGTGTGTTGGTCAAAGACTACCAAAAGTGTCTTCCAACACAATGCTGAAAGAAAGACCCTGAGGTATAACTCTGGGAAAAAGATTAATGACCTGATGCCATGCACATATCTGAAATGCAATCTGAAATGCATGTGGTTATGGGGATTTTTTTCCAGAGCAATTGCTTTAAGCATGTTAAATGAATAGAATTTGAGTTAAACTCTCCTCAGCTGGAGATAAACTCAGAGCATGCCTCTTCCCATTCTAAAGAAAGATGGGCTACAAGCTCGCATCTAATCTCACAAGGTGTTTAATTAACATTGCTGATGAAAACATGAAACTGATTAACAACTTTGTGTTCAAAACATACCACTAAACACAGTCCTATAAGAGCTTTCAGTATGAAAGCTTTGAACTCAGAGTAAACAAGGCAAAGTCTGTCACAGTGAAGGGGCTCTGCCTTCATTAATCACACGGTCCAATACCTGCTTTTCAGTTGCAACATCTGTGTATCAGCCAGCACAGAATCCAGCTGTCTCTTTGTCCTGGTTTCAGCTGAGATAGAGTTAATTTTCCTTCTAGTGGCCAGTAAAGTGTTGTGGTTTGGATTTAGGATGAGAATAATGTTCATAACACGATGTTTATAGTTGTTGCTAGGTAGTTTTAGTGCCTATGCTAAACTAAGAACCTTTGGCTTCTCATGCCCTGATGGGTGCAGAAGAAGCTGGGACAGCACAACCACGACAGCTGGCCCAGACAGGTCAAAGGGATATTCCCTAACATAGAGCATCATGCCCATGGTATAAGTGGGAACAATACCTGGGAGGCAGAATTGCTGCTTGGAAACAGACTGGGTATCTGGTTGGGGTTTTATTTCTTCTTCATGTGGTGAGCAATTCTGTTGTGCATTATTATTATTATTATTAATAATAATAATAATAATCTTCCTTTGTTATCCTATTAAATTGCCTTTATCTCTACCCATGAGGGTTGGTTTTTTTCATTCTCCTTCCCATACCCTTGGAGAGGAGGGGTGAGCAAGTGGCTGCTGGTGCTTTGTTACTGGCTGGG